>VBRH01000342.1:18800-42404 GCA_014578085.1 Cardamine resedifolia | reverse complement strand
TTTTTTTTTTTTTTTGTTTTTGACGGCAAGTATCATAGGTTTATAGATAAGAAATCATTGATTATGCTAAGTGGATTGATTTATATATGTTATATAATGTTGAAGGTTCATTCCCAGTTCCAAAATGGATAATTCTCACAAACCTTCGATATTCTCACAAACCTTTTGGTAATGATATTGTTGTTATCTTATTTAGTAGTCATAAAGATAATATCTACGGGATACAAATCTAATGTTTATGGTTTATCTGATTTGTGTGTGACACTTTCGTATCTAATCAAATATTTTCCTACTTAAAACAGAAAATAGTCTTAGAATGAATGAGTATATATTGGTTACAAATTTACAACAGAAAGCATCTGTCTGATAGTGAACATTGATAACCTTTGATTAGCAATACTTGGGCTTTCTTGTTACGTCCAAAACCAGTCATCATCAAGACCAGTGTTCTTTGTGATTACTTGATAACTAAAAGAATTAAAAAATTATCTTTAAAAAGGCGATAAAAAAAAACAGATTTCAGTCGATGCTTCTATTCATCTAGAGAAGTGCTCTCCTCAATAAACAGATACAGCTTTTTAAAATAATATCAAAGGTTTTAACAAAAATAATAAGAATGTCAAAGGTGATTGAATGAATTAATCAGTTTTTTTTTATTTTAATAACGAATATATTATATATATTTGATCGAACCGGCCGGTGTATTCATAATGTCTATGCAAATTTAAAAGTATTCATCATGGAAAATACAAAACATTTAAATCGATTAATCGAATCTTCGCGTGGCCACTCATGAGTAACAATTGAACTTCAATTCTGACAAGTAAATTGAATTCCAACCAAGTCAAACACGTTTATGCGAGTTTTTTTTTAAGTATAGAGTATGATGTTGAATTCTGTTTATATAGCTTATTTATTTCTTGTTTTTGGGTCTACCAAAAGTGGAGACTGAATAATAGCTTTCTACAGACATTTATATTTCCCAGGTTATTAATATATCAAAAGGAACAGTTGAACGCAATAAATATAAAAGACAAATGCACTCACAATTCCTAAAGTTCCAAATCTTTTTTTTTCTAATTTTCACGAATATATGTTGATCTGTTGGTCCAGTTACAAATCTTTTTTTCTTTCTATTTTCATTATTAGTCCTTAATCTATCTAATTACAAGCATTAAATATTTGGGGCATATCTTGTTTAAGCTTTCATCTAATTACTCTTTCCTAACGTACAGCTCTTGTGTTAATTTGTTGCTTTACCATATGATAGACAATGTCATAGTCTATAAAAGGTCAGAAAATACGTATTCTATTAAATCTTTTTTTTTTCAACCCACAGATTCAGCATAAAGATTAAATAGTATTCCTACTTGAAAGTTTTAACCCAATCAACATGCCTTGTTTTAAGAAGAAGCAGATACAGTCCACAGTATTTTGACTAGAGACTGGGTAATACAACAAAGTAGTAATTGTATTTATCAAACCCCCCAACAAAGTTAATTTAATTTCAAATATCTCTTCTTTAAATTTTGCATGCTTTACACTGTTCTTATATATAAGTTCTCTTCCTCTCTTCTCTACCCAAAGTCAAAGAAAACACAAAAAAATCTCAGTGCATTAATTAAGAGCTTAAAATGTTTCTCATCTCCTGTTTTCCGACTTCTCTAGCTTTTACAGTCCTCGTAATAATCGTATCAGGTTTCGTTTTCATCCTCACTCGATGGAATTCGAAGACGAAGAAACGTTTAAACCTTCCTCCAGGTCCACTGGGTTGGCCAGTCGTCGGAAACCTATTCCAGTTCGCGCGCTCCGGGAAACCCTTTTTCGAATACGCAGAGGAGCTGAAGAAAACGTACGGCCCCATTTTCACGCTAAGAATGGGGACTCGAACAATGATCATCCTCTCCGACGCAAGTCTAGTCCACGAAGCTTTGATCCAGCGAGGAGCTCTGTTCGCCTCTCGACCCGCTGAGAATCCGACTCGGACAATCTTCAGCTGCAACAAATTCACCGTCAACGCCGCTAAATACGGTCCTGTGTGGCGATCTCTGAGGAGAAACATGGTGCAGAACATGCTTAGCTCGACCCGCCTCAAGGGATTTGCGACGGTGAGACAATCCGCCATGGATAAACTCATCGAGAGGATCAAAACGGAGGCTAAAGAACACGGTGGACTAATCTGGGTGCTTAGAAACGCAAGATTCGCTGCGTTTTGTATTCTGTTAGAAATGTGTTTCGGAATCGACATGGATGAAGAATCGATTGAGAAGATGGATGACATTTTGAAAACGGTGTTGATGACCGTTGATCCACGAATCGACGATTATCTTCCAATTCTCGCTCCTTTTTTCTCCAAAGAGAGGAAACGTGCTCTCCAAGTTCGCCGTGAACAGGTTGATTACGTCGTCGGATTTATCGAGAGACGACGGAGAGCGATTCAGAATCCGGGATCTGATAAAACGGCGTCGTCTTTCTCGTACCTTGATACACTCTTTGACTTAAAAGTGGAAGGTCGTAACACGACGCCGTCTAACGAAGAGCTCGTGACACTCTGCTCTGAGTTTCTCAACGGCGGTACGGATACGACGGGGACGGCGATCGAGTGGGGGATTGCGCAGCTGATTGCAAATCCCAAGATTCAATCTCGGCTGTACGATGAGGTTAAATCAACGGCTGGAGATCGTAAGGTTGAGGAGAGAGATGTGGACAAAATGGTCTTTCTTCAAGCTTTCGTCAAGGAGCTTCTCCGGAAACATCCGCCGACTTATTTTTCTCTGACGCACGCCGTAATGGAGACGACGACGCTCGCCGGTTACGACATTCCCGCTGGCGTCAACGTCGAGGTTTATATCCCCGGTATCAGCGACGACCCGAGAATCTGGACTAACCCGAAAAAGTTTGACCCGGACCGGTTTTTGTCGGGCAAAGAAGATGCTGACATAACCGGGATTAGTAGAGTGAAGATGATTCCATTCGGTGTTGGCCGTAGGATCTGCCCAGGGCTTGGAATGGCGACCGTACACGTGCACTTGATGCTAGCGAGGATGGTTCAGGAGTTTGAGTGGAGCGCGTATCCGCCGGGAACAGAGATTGATTTCGCCGGAAAATTGGAGTTTACGGTTGTAATGAAGAATCCGTTGAGAGCCATGGTCAAAAACAGGAATTCATTTTAAAATTCTCGTTTCATTTACGTCTTTTATTTAGGTTTATTAAGACATTAACATGGAATTAAGGTGTTTTTGCTTATAAATTTTCAACTACCATATCTACACAATACACATTACCACAACACTATTGAACATTGCCAAATATCTCCTGTAAAATTTTTTTTCCCATTTCTTCAAATTATATTGGTCCGAAGAAAAACGAAAAAAAGTGAGGATGGAGCATCATCATCTTACGGTAGTATGAACAAAAAAAAAAAACCCTAACAAAAGAAAAACCTAAAACCAATTTACAATCTCAGCGTAGAAACTATACACATAAACCCAAAGCTACAGAGACTATACCTCTCTTCAAATCCTCTTTGAAAAATGCCCAAAAAACCCAAACTTTGAATTCAATCCAAGTAACATTTGCCTTGTACTATTGCTTATAAATGTTCTAACTTTACCATTTCAGTTCAAGAAAAAAGTAGTGGTGACCTCGCTTGATTCAGTAAGTTTAATGGCTTCTGCAATCCTGAGTGCCATCATCGCTTTGTAAACAGCCAAATCTGCGTTTTCTGCTAGAACTTGTGCTCGTCTTCTTTTGGCTATGGCAGTCTCCATGGTAGTATCGGCAAAGACTTTGGCTTCTTCCACTCTTATAAAATCGTGTTGTTCCTCTGGTTCAGCTGCCTTTACAGCCCCTGTTCATATTAACGCAACAAAAGACCCAGAATATATCAGAATATACCAACTTTTATCAAGCTTAATCATGAAATTCTACAACTTATCGATTAAAAGTGTTCAACTTTCTCTATTCTTCAATCAAACACAACACCTTTACTAAAGAGGAAAGATTTTCAGTATAATTATATGGTAACCTATTCTACCTACTTGTACTTGTCAAGACTGTTCCATATCACTCTAACTCTCAAATGTAAATATAACACAAGCCCCCACAATTCATCACAGAACATATCGTCACTATGTATCTGTGTCAATATGTTGAGGGAACTTACCGAGCCAAGGGCTAATCTGTTTGGCTTTTCCATGAAGTTGACTCCCCTGTCTTTTGAAGGATCTTCTCTTACGAAACACAGGTTTGGAAAGTAGCTGAGTTTTCTTCACTTGATGACCCTGTTTATATACAGGAAAAAGTCAATTTGGTTAGTCTAAGCACAACAGGAATAAAGTATATGGTACTAGTAAGCCACAATATGACTATACCTGGAAAACTCTGAGAAGTGGTGCTTTTCGCTGCTTCCTTTTTCTCAAAAAGTAATCATGAACTGCTTCAACCACCTCTTGCCTACCCAGATATGAAAGACTAGCTACAGTGGCTGCTTTCTCGTCCAAGAGATCATCGGCAGGGCTTTGGAAATGATACTTTTCAAACCCATCAATCATCAATTCAAAAGTTTCCCGCTGAAGTTGTTGAAATTGGTCAGCGTCTTCACCGAGCATTTCCCGGTTCTTTCTATCGATCCACTCTTCATCTTCAGAATCCATGTCATAAATCGGAATACTTCGAGCCATGGCCCTTGAAACCTCATCTTCATTCACAGTTATATATGGAACTGGCCTAGAAAAGGATGGGAAACCATCCATATCCTCTGCATACCCACACACTTCTCTTACCCCTGGAATAGGAATGACTTTCATATTCTGTTCCAATATATTTCTTTCATAGCATTCTTTATATATATCTTTAAAACCAAGCCAATCCTGTCTGTCGCAAAACTCAAGCTTCCAATTTTCACCCCCTATCCATACTATAGCATTTGTAATTCTGTTGCAAGAACAAGGTCTCATAGTCCTTTGTGCCTTGTGGCTGTATCTGATTCCCCCATCTTTCTTAATAAGAAGAAACCACTCCTTTGAAGAAGAAGCCTCCAACATGACACTAAATCCTTCTTCTCTGGTGCATCTGTCTGAATATATCATCAATATATTTGCAGAACAGCATAAAGAATCAAGTTCCTCTTTTGTCTTCGGCTTTGATATGATACTAATCCCATTTGAAACCGGAGATGAGTTATTTAGCACTGAGCTTCTGAGCTTTCTCGACGATACTGCTGCTGTCCTGTTCTTTCTACTTCCTGATGAATCCAAAACCGGTGTTCCATTGTACAACTTGTGTACATTATGCGAAAGATTCCTTGCTCTTCTCCTTCTCAAAGAGCTTCTCCTCTTTTGGAAACTTTGAGAACCTAAATTGCCTCTAAATTGACCATTTCCGCCAGTTAACTTCGAGGCTCTCACTGATGGATGTAACCCAACTACATCTCCATTCCTGGGATTACAAGGTTCAGAGACTAAAGCTAATTCAGACTCAGAATCAGAGATTTCTTCAACCGGATTGTCTAGCAAATACAGAGATTTCTTTACGTAAACAAAGGAACGTGGTGCCACTCTTAGAAATAGAGTGAAATGCAAATCCATGAAACATCTAGGAATGGCAGCAAAATCTGCTGAAAAGAGAGGTAGACAATTCATGGCCCCAAAAAACTTGCAGACACCCCTCGAGCTAAGGGGAGATTCCTGAAAAACGTCACAATAAATAGATACCAATAGTTCACCTTAGTAACATTAAATATCAAACTTCAATACACTACCTACATAAACAAAATGTAATTACCGAAGGGAATCGCACGCCATGGTCTGCAAACAGTTGGTTGATAGGTTGAGATAAGAAGAAAGAAGCAAGTGAAGACAGCCTCAGTTCTTCCTTCCTCATGTATCTCATAACCAAACCGAAAACACTTAAAAACCAGCATTTCTCACATGACCAATCTACTGTAAGAGTAAGCACAGGACGAATCTCTGAAGAAACCCGGTCGGAGAGTCTTCTTCGCCTGCGATAAAACTTGAGGCTTCGTAATGGCTCTTCTGATCTATCACTTGATGGATCAGAAAGTCTCTTCCTTTTCCTACTATATACAATCCCAAACATCTTATCCACATTCTTTTCATCTCCAACCGCCTCACTTCTCACTTTCCTCCGTTTTCTGACCGGAAAGTCATCTTCTTTGTCTTCTTTCTCACTCGAAACTTGTCTCGGGCTACAAGGTTGGCTTCCTCCACCGGAAATTTTACTCCCTTTGGTTTTGCTGTTATTCTTCAAAAGGCAATTCCAATCTCGATCCACCACGTCATGAGCTCGTCTTACCTTTGGTTCGCCGACGTTAGGCCAGATCCGACGACCCGAACGGAGGACACGGGCTCCGTCTGCGGCTTTAACCACCCCGAAAACCCTTGTGGTTCGTCTCATTCCCACCGACGGCATCTATGCTTTGCTCATACGACTCCGTTTTCACTCAACTGGAGACGCCACAACTGGCTTGACTTACTTAGAAATTGTCTTAATCGAACCTCTCTTTCGATTTATAACCAATCCTTTTCTTTGTTAATATTCTCACAAATCACGGCTTTTCAAGAGACCCAATCCGATTCTGACATGACCTTTTTAAAAAAAAAAATCTCTCCTTTTAAACGAAACTTAAGGAAATCGAAGGGGAAAGATGCAGATTTGAACCGATTCGATCAGAAGATCAAATTAGTGAATACCCAGAAGGGAATAGAAGACCGAAAGTCTCTGAGATCTCTGGAGATCGAAGAAAAATAGAGAAACTCGATTGTGAGGATCGAGATCTGTTCATGGGTATTTTTTTTTTGTTTTCTTTCTAGAATAAAGTAGACATGGTGAAGAAGAACAAGTAGAGGAAGAGGAAGATCGGCGGTGCAGATGGTTTTCACGAACTTTTCGTTTTGACAAGAAGAGAGGGAACAGAGGTGGCTAGGGTTTATGATCGAAAACCAAGAAAGAAAAAAAGAAAAAAAAAATATCTTTCTTTAGGTAGATTGGTCGTGACCGTTGGATGTTATAATCGACGGTTTAAATCGATTCTGGTTCGATGGGTCCAAGGCTATCTTTTTTTTTTTTTTTTGCAAACGTAGACTGCGAATTTTTTGGGTTACACGACTACAAAAAAATTAGCAAAACGAATTTAAAACGGAATGGGCCGAAATTTTCAAAAGGTTTCAACCTGAAATGACAAGAGTGCCCTCGGGTTTAAAGCGAAAGGTGTCTGAATCTGAAGTGTTTTTAATTACAGTTGTTGGAGGAATCTCTCTAATTATTAACTATACGTATTACTACGAGTCTACGAGTGTTTAACACATAAGTACTTCGAAAAAAAGAATTTTTATTATACGCTATTTAAAAGTTTTTAATTTAATTAGATTGATAAAAATAAATTCTTCATTGAAGGAAGATATAAAACGATACTCACTTTTTGTGAAGGAAACAAATTGTGGAATTAGATTGCTATGATAAACGCAGGAAACTTAAGACAATAACATAAAAGATAGAACCACAAGAGATTATATGATTACATGACCGAACATTTTCTTCTTAAATAACAAAAGGGTTTTTTATTGACATACGATTTTGTTTAGTAGGAATCTCTGTTAAAACAGAGTCATAAGATGAGATTGCTTGTTGGCTTGTTCCTTTTAGGCCTTGGCGGTTTCTGCAGTTTCAGCCTCAGCTCCCCAGAAACTCGTTTTCTTTCCTGTCTTTGAGACGGTCTGCAGAACAGCTTCTGGCTGCACATTGCCTGTCACTGTTACCTTCTGTTCCTTGAGATCCACATCAAATGACTCCACACCTAAAAAAAACATTGTTGGTTTGTATGTTTTGTGAATTTTGTTTACACATAAAAAATGGTCTTCCATAGAATGGATTCACACAAATCTCAGTGACATCTATAAAATCGAGGAAGAGATAGTCTCGGTAAAAGGGAAGTTTGGAAAACAATGTTTCGAGGTCTTGAATAAGAAAGAAACAAGAAATTTGTTGTAGGATACACGAGGTTAAGATTAATTCTTTGATCCAATAGGTTAGGTTTATAAAGCCAGTCTTAAAGAAAGCGAGTCTTGAGACTGATCTGCCTTAAGAGAGAACATATTCATCGAAGACATGTTAGGCATGCGCAAGGAAAGAGAACTAACCTTCCATTTTGCCCAAGACTCTTTTCACAGCTCCCACACATCCCTCACATGGCATAGCCACCTTCAGAACCACAGTCTATTTGGAAAACAGAATAATCGAAAGTTAAGTAATTTTGGAAAAAGCTTTATAATCAAACAGCTTGGCCTACCACAATTTTCAACTACCACTACATGATTCACGATCTGTATGTTATAGGATCCTTGCCAATTGATAAATTGGAAAACTTGTCACATCAATGTTGTCAAATGATCTAACAACAGATCTCTGTTACCGAATTGATTCAAACATTAGAAATCAAGATACAAAGTCCAGACAAGATCGGGAAATCGAAATGAATCCCTAACTCAAACCCAGGGCAAGAAAGCTGCAGAATTTACAACGACCCAGATCCTTAATACAGAAATCAAAGAGAGCAAAAATCTGATTAAAAGTACCTGAGACATATCTCTGATCTTTGTCCTTCCTGACCGTTCAAGTTTCAACCACAGCGAAAACTAAATGATTGTTGTTAAAAGAAAAATATGATTGATTTCCTCCAAGTTTTTTAAATACGCAGCTTTGACCAAGTCAACGCAGATAATCCTGAAGCTTCTTTCATTATTAGCATTTAGCATTGCAGCTCCATTTATAGATGATAAATTGATAATACTGTTTTTGCACTTCTTAATTTAATTTTTTTATACTAATCTAGGTAGATTAATTTCGTTAGAATTGTGAATTGAAAAGTTAAAGAACAAAGCCCCCCAAAAAAAAAATTATATGGTTTTATTTTATATATCTACTATCTTGGATCAATCCTCCTCCAAAGACACAATCCAGTTTCAAAGTAAACTTATATAAGTTAGGACCAACGTTTCATATTTCTGTCGAAGATTCCTTTGCCGTATGTTGAGAAGATCATTTCCTTGAGGAGAGGATACTG
The DNA here is from genome assembly GCA_014578085.1 of Cardamine resedifolia. Classification (NCBI taxonomy): domain Eukaryota; kingdom Viridiplantae; phylum Streptophyta; class Magnoliopsida; order Brassicales; family Brassicaceae; genus Cardamine; species Cardamine resedifolia. Next base: position 33,322 of record VBRH01000342.1, on the reverse strand, counting down.
AATCATAACAAACAACAGCGCCGGCAAACAAGCCAGAAGGATCGTCGGGGCAACGATCCATTTCTCCTTTGACATCATCGTGAATAGCGCCGACGAGAATGCCATTAGCATCGCCGCTATCGAAACGAACAGTATCGAAAGTCCGGCAATCATCTTCGTTGGCAGATAGATTAAGAAATCGTCGAAAGAGTATCTCGCGGTGAGTATTCCGAGGAAGATGAGGACGGAGGTGCAAGCGGAAAAGCAGGAGATCAAATTGGAGACGACGAAGATGTTGAAATGCCGTTCACGTAGGTGAAAGGGACTTCCTTTTTTATTGTCGTCGGTGCCTCCGGGAACAGTGAAGACCGCCGCGAAAGTGACAGTAACGATGAGAGCCGCTACTAAGCTACAAGACATCGCCGTATCTTTCATCCATTTCTCGGCTTGCTCTCGCAACGTTTCGTGCTCCTTTGTGAATATCTCAATCGGCGTTTGTTCTTCGGTGTTTACTCTCTCCTTCTCTATCTTCGGTGCGATTCTCTCCACTTCCTGCATTATCAAGTTCAGATTTTTAGACTCTGTTTTGTTTATGCATTCAAGGTGAGAGAAACAGAGTAAACCTTAAACCATTGTAACTCCCGTTGCATCTGCAAAGGTGCGCCAACGACGGTAGAGAGCTTGGTAGAAGGAGAAGGATAGCCGGCGAGATGAAGCACACCATTGCCGTAACAGTCCTTGTCGGCGAGCAACAGGTGCTTCCTGTCGTCTAGACCATAGAGAAGACTAAACACCTTCTCTTGTCTGAACTCAACGGCCAAGAGAAACAGAGTACTGCTCGAGCTTGTTCTCGTGGACCATAGAAGCTCAGAATTGTTCTTGATCATCTCCACCAAGAAATCCACATTCCCGTATCTTACTGCAAAGAGTAAAGCCTCATCCACTGTCTCGGAACGTTCCTTCAAGCCCAAGGCCAGTGTTTCTTCTGATATTCCGAGTACAAGCTTCTTGGCTTGCAGATGCATGACCTTAAGTCGGTACACTTCATCTATTCCTGAAACATCACTCAATTCAAGTTTAAACTTCATGTGAAATCCTATTTTGCAGATGAAAACCTAATACTTACTGGTCCATTTAGATAGACATTTCAGCAGTTTCCCCATCAGAGTTTCTGGGAGAGAAAAAAAACCCCCATAAAAATCGAAACTTTTCTCACTTTCTTCGGAGAAATATAGATACTTTTTATGAAGTTTATGTGTACTTGAAGAACTTAAAGTATGAAATTTATGTATACTTGAAGAACTTACTCTCATGATCTTTGTTTGAACGAGAAGGCTCTGGAAGAGTTGGCAGCTTTACTTGTATCCCTAGCAAGTGAGAGAAGGACATATTATTTGGATCAAAAGGGAATAACAAAATTATTGATCTTTGTAACGAAGAGGTCTTTAGATTAGTACGCACAAGAGTAGATGAAACGTTGCAATGGTCCGAGATAGCAGCCACCAGGAAAAAGATCCGGCTTTGAAGCCAAGACAATGATGGGAATTGACTCGATTTGCGTGTGTTTTGTGACGGCTAAGCGTCTACTCATGTTGAAAAGATCCAACGCGATGTCTGATTTTATGAAGAAAATAGGTCAAGAAATGATATTCAACACCGCCCAAAACATGGATTGCTTGAAGTCCAAGAAACCACTTACCGAGCATTTTATAAAAGATGGCATTGAGGAAGAGCAAGGAACCGTGATACCCATCTTCGTCAAGTAACACCTGAACCGGAGTTCTGGAGTAAAGATAGTGAGCCATCTCCACCTGCGTGTTATCAACTGCAACCACAACCGGAATCTGTCCATTGATTCCAGGAATCTCTAGCAGCTTAGGGTTCTTGGCGACTAAGGCTTCAGCAATCTCCATATTTCCACTAACGGCCACGACGGTGAGAGGCGTGTGGTAGGAAGAGTTTTGGCTCATCTTGGGAAGCATTTGTTCAGGTGTCATACGACGCAGAAGCTCTTTAACAATCTCTGGTTTCCCACACGCGCAAGCCTTTAACAATGGCGTCTCGTAAAGGTTTATCCATTCATCCACTGCGTCTGGACGACGGTTCAAGAAGTCCTTGACGACTTCTACACGACCTTGGCTTATTCCTTGACTTAATTGTATATACTCATAGTACACGTTCGTAACCTTTCCTAAATCAGTAACAATCAATATATAGACACAATAAATTAACCCCAAAAAACATATTAGTTGAGAAAGATATGAGAACTCTTACTGCGAAGCCGTGATGCGAAAAGAGCTGATTCGATGAATGGAATCTGGATATTGAGAGGATCACTTGGAACTTCTTCAGGAACTTCTTTTATAGGTGAGACACTCTCACCTAAACCAGCATGAGGAACCTTTGTGTTAGCGAATTTGAAAGGGCTCCTCCGGAATGTTTCCTTCAAAGCTGCGTCTAAGTGATTAGAATTCATTGACATATTATAATAACCCTAGCTAGCAGAATATAATAAGAAACAAAGACAACTAGAGGTTGTAGGATATATATAAAAGATGCATAAGCATATGTCGTTGTCTGTACGTATATGCAAGGCATAATGGTAACATACAATCTTTGGTGGGTTTCTATATATTTTATTCTTTTATTGATCTTATATAAGAATATATGCTTTTCTTGGTTACTCATTATTTTATTTGGAATGTTTTTCTTTTTAGAAAACAAAATAAAGGTTATATTTTTATATGAAAATATATGTTCTAGAAATTAAAATGAAGTTTTTTTTGTCAAGGTTCCAAAGCATTTCTTTTGGTCGCTTTAAGTGGTCATTTACTTGCACAGTTTCTAGGGCTTTTCTTACTTGGATCCCAAGAAAAAACGAGCTAGCCTAAAATATAAATTCGACACACGAAAAAGAAGGGATCAAAGCTTACTTGTCAAGGCTATTCAGCTTCTTCCACACTCTAGGGATGTCTTCCTTTCAGTTCTGAGGTTAGCCTTCTAATATTTGTTATGCGAGTGAGTCTGTTTGATTCAGTCAATATTTTTTTAAAGTAATTCTAATACTTTTATTAAAAAAAGATATGCCTGAACAACATAGTTTATGCTGTTTTACTGATTAAAGACAATAAATTTGGATGAATGTGATACACGATAAATTAAATGATTTAAAAAAAAAAAAATTCAGTCTGTGTTAAAGAAGTTCACAGTTCCTTCTCTATTCAAATTTAGGTTCTGTCTTGTTGTGAGACTGATGACCAGCAACATTCTCACCACATCTTCTTTGAGCATGGACCAAGGGCCATATATAGCACTGGATTTTGTTGCCAAGAGATTAAAATCCGGGGAGCTAATCATCCACCATAAGCTTCCTGTCTATGCTTGAGAAACTTAGATAAAACGCCTTGAAATGTCTGTACGCAATGTCTATATCGTCTCTTCCACAAATCTCTCTCACACTGTCTCACAAGTAACATTGTTCCATAAACCAGAAGCTAGATCTATAAGGTGGTTTGATTTGCAAAAATGAGAAAGATTTGTTCAAAAAATGCCACTATAGTTCAAATACCTATGCATTGAGAGCTGAGCTATGCCACAATCAACCGTTCGAATCCCCACTCCTGAAGCCAATATAGGTCCTATTGTTGAGCCACATCCCATATCGTTTCTCACCACAAACTCCTGCACGAATATCAAAAAATCTAATTGTCTGTATATCTCTTCTTCTTAATGATGTTTGCATTAAGGAGAACACCTAACCTGAATTGGAAGATCATGGAGCTTGGCTACTTCTTTGAATAGAAAAGAGGTGATCCCACTGGTTGCATACCGTTGGTTTGCGTTATGTTTTATAACCAGACCCTTGTGTATTTGAGGACGGTGGTTCTCTTCATGCTTTTCTGCAAAGTTTGGGTGAACCCCATGAGCCATGTCTGCAGACACTGCAACCACAAGATTCCATACACAAGTTTCAGCAGAGAGACATCCAAATCTACGATTGCGTCTAACGAAAATTCCAGAGTCTGCATACGCATAAATCACTGGAAAAGAAGAAAATGTGTACCTAGAAAAGATTTCCGGATAGCACGGTCAAAGATACACTCAGTCATCTGCTCATTGCCCAGAGAACTCACAATCCGTCTCATTGCTTGAAACATAGTGGGCGCCCCTGCACCTTGACATGAATCTGAACCTACCTATTGAAACTAAACATTTTTAAAAATACTTTGTACAAAAAGGTTCAGATGTTTCTAGCACATCATTAGCTCAAAGCAAAAAGATTATGGAAGGTAAAATGCAAGTCCTCTATGTTCAACCATTGTCAGGTAAATAGTGATCCTACTAAATTCCTCAAACTGAAGCAACATGATAAATATCTTATAGGAAAAAAAGGGTACCTCCTCGTTGTCAAATAAAGCTACCATCCGGATATCATGTTCAGTCGACAGGCTTTCCAATGATGCACATGAATCAATGAGAGCTCTCAAAGCGCAGAAACTTGATGCAAGATTATCTAGTCTTCCAGAGAATATGAATTCATTGTTTGCTCCTCCAAGGCAGCTAGGTTGGGTGTCACAGATATTTAACTCAAGACTCACTATATCCTCGACCTTACAGTCCAGGTCATCTGACAAAATCTGCAATATGATCATGAAACTTTGAGATATTTGGATTTTACGGTTAACACCAACATCAGAAATTCAGAGAAACTAAGTGGTGATGATGATGATGATGATGATGATGATGATGTTGGTAATGATATAAAATGTTAGCAGCATAAACTCTATATATTTTCTATATTCTCATGATCTAATATTGTAGAAACTTGGCGAAATGTTAGAAACCAGCGAAGAGGAATGACTCTCGTGATCAATCCAGTTATGTCATACCTGCATGAGTAATGGATGATGAGCATCTTTGGAGGATGAAGATACGTTTTTTTCCTTGGACTCTGTTGAGGATTCATCTGGTTTCGTTGCCAGCAGGGGAACAAGTTGGGTCTCCAAATTCGGTTTAAATCCATCACTGTTCACTGTGCTAAACAATTACAAGAAGAACTAAAGCATCAGTGAGCTTGAAAGCTAGTATAAAATGCTTCCACTTGATAGCAAATGCATTAGTCTAAAACTTAAGTAGACAATCTCATAAAAGGAGTTCACCGATCAAGATGAATGGCCAAAGTGGGCACTCTTAGTAACGGCCTTTTCACTTTAACAAGCCTATGAACAAACGAGCCATCGCTGGCTCTCACAATTGCTCTCCCCGCAACACTCAAGTCTCGATCAAACCATGTGTGCCACAAACCACCTCCATAAGTCTGAACATTCACCATCAGATAGCCAGACTTGGATGAAGCTGACTTCGGTTTAAGTTTAAGACAGGGACTATCAGTGTGAGCAGCTATGGCATGAAATCCATTACCAGGAACATACCTACAAAATGAGAAACAAGTAAAGGTTCCCTGAACCCACCAAACAAGGAATCTAAAAAAAAGGATTTTTGAAAAAACCCCTCCAATTACCAACCAAAGCATGACCTAGTTCCAGGATTTAGTGCTCTCTACTAATGAAGATCATTTCTTTCCCAAAACCAATCTTATACCAAGGACACATAACTGAATCGGAAAACTCACTTTTCTCCGACAGCAAAAGCAACCAAACAGGACATGTTTCGTGTAAAGAAGTAACGACCACCAGGTTTCAGCTTCCAGTCCTCGTTTTCACTAAGGAGATCAAACCCAGCAGCCAAAAGCTGTCTCTTTGCCTCAGCTGTAAGTAAAAAAAAAAGATCAATCAGAGTCGTCACTTGAATACCGAAAAGAAACAACTTTTTTCCAATTACCAGTGGCGTGGAAATGTGTCCAGGACTCATTAAGATAATCAAGAAGATCCCCAACAATTGACGCATTAGAATCATTCCCCAGCGATCTAGAATCACCCTGGGAAGAGCAGAGGATTGGAGAAACGGAGGAGAAGGAGCGAAAGGGAGAGCGATGGAGATAAGTAGGAAAAGAGAGAGATTGAGGGAGGATGAAGGAAGGATTGAAGATGGTGGGAAGAGAATGGGTTAGTGGAAGACGAGCTATGGCCGCCATTAAACTCTCTGGATTCTGAAGAAGATTGTGTAATCTGTAAACTCTGCTTTTCTTACCCCTTTCAACGATTACCATCCGCCGCAGTTATTTTTCTTCATTTTATCTTTTCACCGTTTCACAAAAAATAAAAATAAAAAAAATAAATAATTAACGGTGATAGCTTCATTTTGCCAAAAGTCTTTGTCTATTGGGTCTCCGGCGACTTAAAGGTAACTCCGACGAAGCTTCGTTAGTGGTTCCCACCTTTTTCTCTACTTCTTTACTTCACTCTGCCTTGTGCCTTTTTTGCTTCTTCAGCTTTCTCACTTCTCTCTCTCTCTCATGGCAGATATTATCGGTGGCGAAGTTATCTCGGAGCTCGTGAAGCAGCTCTATACGATATCTAGCAGAGCCTGCAGATGCAGAGGCATCGCCAAAAAGCTCGGCACCATGATCGAGGATCTTCAACCAACGATCAAGGAGATCCAATACAGCGGCGTTGAGCTGACCGAACATCGCCAGGTTCAATTGCGTATGTTCTCAGAAACTCTTGATAAGTGTAAGAAGCTCACTGATAAGGTTATTAAATCTAACCGTTGGAACATGGTTCGTCAGCTATACCACGTTAAGAAAATGGAGGATCTTGACAAGAAAATCTCTAGTTTTCTTAGAGGACCGTTGTTAACTCAAATTCTCGCTGACGTTCATCATCTTCGTGCTGATTCTGAAGTCCGATTCGATCGGATTGATAGGAGTGTTGATAGCTTGAATGAGAAGCTAGGTTCTATGAAACTCAGGGGAAGTGAAACGATGCGGGAGGCGTTGAAGATGGCTGAGGCTACGGTTGAGATGGAGACAGATGGTGATTTGGAGAATTTGGGGGTAGGATTGGAATTGGGGAAGAAGAAGGTGAAGGAGATGTTGTTTAATTTGAAGTATGAGGGAAGACTTATTGGGATCTCAGGGATGAGCGGTTCTGGTAAAACCACACTTGCTAAAGAGCTTGCGAGGGACGAGGAGGTTCGAGGTAATAAGTTTCTGCTTTAGCCTTATGTTCTTGTCTGATTATTCCTCTGTTTCAATTGCTTGGCACATCTTTGTGATCTATTGCAAACAGTCTAAATATGATTCATTTAGCATGTTAGGTTGATTTATTTCTATGATCGTGCCACAAATTTTGAGTTGTATAGTTGAGTTCTTGATATTGACCACTGTTTAAGAGTCAGAGAGACTGTTTCTTCTGGTGCTAAAAAAGGCTTTAATTTGCGGCTTTTACAGGCCACTTTGGGAACCGGGTTTTGTTTCTGACTGTGTCACAATCTCCCAATCTTGAAGAGCTGAGATCTCTTATATGGGGATTTCTTACTGGTAATGAGACTGGATTTGGTGCTACTCTTCCGGAATCGATTGGTCAAACACAGAAGCTAGTGATCCTTGATGATGTTTGGACTAGGGAATCTCTGGACCAGCTGATGTTCAAAAATATTCCTGGAACCACAACTCTTGTGGTCTCACGGTCTAAACTCGCAGATCCTAGAACCACTTATGATGTAGAGTTTCTCAATGAACATGAAGCAACGTCTCTGTTCTGTCTCTCTGCTTTTGACCAGAAATCTGTTCCTCCAGGATTCAGCAAAAGTTTGGTCAAGCAGGTAATAATGGGTCTGCTACAAGTTATACATTCATAAAAGTTATATTCTTTTTTGCTTTCAGTACTTATTTTGACTCTGTTTGGTAGGTTGTTGTGGAGTGTAAGGGTCTACCTTTGGCTCTGAAAGTTATTGGTGCTTCATTGAAAAACCGACCTGAAATATATTGGGAAGGTGCAGTGGAGAGGTTATCAAGAGGTGAACCTGCTGATGAAACTCATGAGAGTAGAGTGTTTGCTCAAATCGAAGCAACTCTTGAAACTCTAGATCCTAAAACCACAGAGTGTTTCTTGGATCTTGGTGCTTTCCCTGAAGACAAGAAGATCCCTCTTGATGTTCTCATCAACATGTTTGTCGAGATACATGATCTCGTGGATGCAACTGCTTTTGCTGTTCTTGTTGATTTAGCAAACAGGAATCTGCTTACTCTCGTCAAAGATCCAAGGTACGGTAATAGAACTCTTTATGATCTCATCTCTTGTAGCCACTTTCTTAACTATGTGCCATGGATAATTTTTGCAGATTTGGCGCTATGTACACTAGCTACTATGATATATATGTGACGCAGCATGATGTTCTCAGAGATGTAGCTCTTCGTCTTAGCAATCGTGAGAAAGTAAATAAAAGAGAACGGTTATTGATGGCGAAAAGAGAGTCAGTGCTTCCCAGAGAATGGGAGAAGAGCAATGATGAGCCATATAATGCCAGTATAGTTTCCATTAACACAGGCAAGAATTTGTCACACTACGATCTTGATTCAGCTTGTGACTAGAATCATAAAGTTTTGAAATGGATTTCTGTTTTTCTTTACAGGAGAAATGAATGAGATGGATTGGTTTGACATGGAACTCCCTAAGGCTGAAGTTTTGATATTAAACTTTTCTGGTGAAAAGTATGTATTGCCACCATTCGTTGCGAAGATGCGCAGGCTTAGGGCGCTTGTGATTATCAACAACGGTATGTCTCCTGCGCGTCTACATGACTTCTCCATCTTCACCAATTTGGCAAAACTCAGGAGTCTCTGGCTTGAGAGGGTTCATGTCCCTGAACTCTCTAGCAGTACGGTCCCTTTGAAAAACCTCTACAAGCTGTCACTGATTATGTGCAAGATCAATAATAGTTTTGATCAGACAGAAGTTGACATTGCCCAAATCTTCCCAAACTTGTCTGATCTCACAATAGATCACTGTGATGATCTTGTGGAACTACCTTCGACCATCTGTGGGATCACCTCTCTCAACTCAATCAGCATAACAAATTGTCCCCGCATCAAGGAATTGCCTAAGAATCTGAGTAAGCTAAAATCCCTTCAACTGCTGAGGCTATACGCTTGCCCGGAGCTTGAATCTCTACCTGTAGAAATCTGTGAGCTGCCAAGACTAAAGTACCTTGACATCTCTCAATGTGTCAGCCTGAGTTCTCTTCCGGAAGAGATAGGAAAGGTTAGGACACTTGAGAAAATCGACATGAGAGAATGCAGCTTATCAAGCATACCAAGGTCTGCGGTTTCATTGACTTCTTTACGCCATGTTATATGCGATGGAGAGGCTTTGTGGATGTGGGAAGAGGTGGAGAAGGCTGTTCCAGGACTTCGTGTTGAAGCTGCTGAAAAATGTTGCAGCGTGGATTGGCTCGACGACTAGGTAGGTCCTTGATTCTCCCTCCGAGCCCTTAGAAGCATGTTTTATAAATAATTCAATTGCTAATCTGCAGCAAGTTTTGTATATATTATATTCCATCAGCGCACTCAAGACTTAGCCCCCTCTGTTTTAGAATATGATTATCTTTCTCCCGAAATTTATCTATGGACTCAGAAAACTATGCAACTTTCATAAAAGAATCATATTTGTGTTAGTATCATTCCAGATTTTAACCATGTAGTGGAGTACCCTTTTAGGCCACGTCCCTGCGAGAAACAAAATTGATGATTTTATTTCAACAAAGTGAAAGCGTGGGTGCTAAGGCACCTTTGCTTTTTATTGTCCACAACGCCACACACACACACACACTTGAGACTAAAACGACAAACAACTCTCCGTTGAAACAGAAACATTCCGTCGTCTAGACGGCCACGACATTCTGATTTCGGCCGGATCCTTGTTTAATATCTTCAGGTAGCCAATTTTTTGCATCGCGTCGGAAGAGTCCTTTGCCATAGGTGGAAGAAATCATCTCCTTGAGAAGAGGATATTGCAACATCAAGAAGAGAACGGCAGGGAGGCTGGCGAGTGGCTTCATTGGGACTACAAGCACTGGCCTTGCACGCATGGACGCGGAAAGCGCAGTGATGAATGCAACAAGCATTGCCGCGATGGAGATGAATAAAATGGATAGACCCAATATCATCTTTCTAGGAAGTGACGTAATGAAGTCATCAAAAGAGTATCTTGAGGTGAGAATGCTGAGGAATATGAGGACAGAGATGCAGGAGGCGAAGAAGGCTAGACTGTCTGCCATGATAAACGCCATGAAATGTCCGTCGCCAAGAAGAAGAGGCTTACCCGAAGTTGCATCAGTACCTCCAGGAACGGTGAATATAGCTTGAAAAGTGACAGTTGCAATCAGAGCGGCCACTAAGCTACAAGCAGTGGCTGTGTATTTCATCCATTCTTCTCCTTCTTTACGTAGAGGTTCGTGAGACTTTTCGAATATTTGTCGTGGGGTCTTTTTGTCGTTGTTTTTTTGCACTACTTGACGTTCTGATACCAAGCTTTTAACTTCATTAAACCACTGAGCGTCTCTTTGCATCTTGAGAGCAGCTCCTGAAATCTTAGAGAGCTGATCGGGAGTAGAGAGATGAGCAGCGATGTGGAGAATGTTGTTGTTTTCTTTGTCGGAAGATCTAAGCAGCGGGACCTTTATGTCATCTAAACCATGTATTAGGTTAAAGATCTTCTCTTTCTTGAACTTAACGGCTAGCTGAAAGAGGTTTCGGCCAGAGGTAGCTTCCAAGACCCAAAGAAGTTGACGGTCACATTTGATTATCTCGATGAAAAATTCCTTGTTCCCATTCTCCACCGCTTCAAGTAGTGCTTCATAGACCGTCTCTTTCCAACTCTCGTCGTCGTTGGCCGTTTCTTTTGTTTTTTCGCAAATTTTTTGGAGCAAGTTATGAGCTTTAGAATGTTTATCTTTAAGCTTAGATATTTGCTTGATTCCTATGTCAAAGAAAAGAAAATAGGAGATGTTACAAAGAGTGAAACTAGATGTAATAACGAGGGACGGGGAATACGCCTAAAAGTGTACAACAGCATAGAGAAACTTCATTCTTTTTATTTTATATAGTTGAGAATTTAGGTTCCAAGTCCATACTAACTAATTAGAGTTCATATATAACAAATATATATATATATATATTGTTATGAATTCTTCAGTGAATCTTCACCAAACAGTAGAAAAACTTGATATATATGATATAAAAACACATAGGTCAACCTATTCATTGATATTCGGTTTTGAATTGAAAACTCGTTAATGTTATGATTAATTCATCACATATTTTACTCATGTGAATACTGTACTGGCTACAAAGTGTGCGCTTCTAGAACAGTTAGTTTGAACTCGACCAAATAGTTAAATTTACTAACTACTAACTAGCTAATGTTCAATTAACTTCATTCGGAATAATGAAAAACAAGTCCGTGTCCATATATAGAACGAGTTAGACTTACGTACCGAACCATTTGGGAAAACCTTGTCGTGTCTCCCAAAATAAACCTGGTCATGAAGGAAGACACAGAAACTCAATGAGTTTATTATATATTAGATCAAATTTACTTACTTCTTTGTATAGGAGTCCAAAGAGTGTATGTGCATGGCGTATGATTCTATCGGTTTAGTTTCGAAGTCTTTGAATCCGTTGGAAAATCCAAGTGTATTTATATATATGAACAATTTATAGTTCAAGAAGGTTTTTAGAAAATTTTTTTTTTTTAAAGAAGAAAGAGTAATGGATTATAAAGATAGATACATACAAGAGTAGATGAGACGTTGCCAGAATCCAAGATCACAATGGCTACTGAACAAGTCTGGTTTCAAAGCAAAGACCCTAAGTGGAGCTGATCTTTGACATGCTTGTTTAGTCACGGCCAGAGAAGGCCCTTTGTGTCGCCTAAATTTGTCAAAGATGTCCCATGCAATGTCTAACAGTCCATGAAATCAAACTGTTATGTCCACTTATATAACATTACTCAACTATTATTTTAGATTACTGTTGTCCGAAAATTTTGAATCTTCTTATCAAAAGAAAAAGAAAAAAATTGAATCTAACAAAACTTAAATAGATATAATGTTGTTTTTAATTTGAATCTAAATTTTTTTGAATAGATAGTTCAAAACTTAAATTTCATATTATGTTGCTTTTATTTTAGAAAAATTTATCTAATTCTAAAATAACAGCAATTTTGTTTTAATATTAATAATATAAGAAAAATAATATCTTAAATGTTTTGGTTACAAATATTAGGAAAAACAATATTTAGGAGAACTAATTCCAAAAAAAAATGAAAATAAAAATAGGAAGAACATTCAGAAAATCCTCAATTAATTTCTTATATAATTTGAAAGACATGAAAACCCTTAAACAAAAAAAAATTAATTTGATAGACAATTGTATCTTTTTAATTCCAATATTTTTAACAGTTTTATAATGTCATATCATATAATAAAAAGTCATTCAATTTTGTTGGAAAAAAAAAATCATCCAATTCATGGTCCTTATATATCAGATTAGGTTCCTAAAACTAATCAATAGAGACTCCTAACATTTCCGGTTCACATTTCAATTGTACCAGATCACCGTTTTTGTGTTATCATTGCCTTAATTGCGTTAGATATCAAGTGCTTAAAAACTTACCCATAAACCCATAAAATATGGCATCGAGAAGGAGACATGTAGCCCAATATCCATTATCTTTGGACAAAATATTATCAAGACAATTAGTCATATCATAATTGTTATAAAGGTAGCGAGTGACCTCTCCGTGCCCTGCATTTGATGCCCGCACAACCGGTATAGCTAGCCCATAGCTAACTGAAGTATATCCACGAAGCAGTCTGTGATTGTTTTGACACAGTTTCGTAACAGTCTCCAAATTGCCATTACCAGCAGCAATATCGAGCTCTAAACTCTGACAACAATCAATATCGTATACACTCCCACGCAGCACCATTTCGTCCAATATTAGCTTCTTGACGATGTCCAATTGACCGCAACTACATGCTTTTTGTAATGGCGTCTCGAATACGTCGATCCACCCAGTAGCTGCAACTTTCCGCTTGGTCAAGAAGTCTTTCAGACTTGGCAAATTGGGTTTGCTTATTGCTTGTGATAGTAATAAACATTCACAATCTTCACCTAAAAGTACAACCGCAAATGAAGAAGAAACTATAACATAATGAATTAGATGTAAATTGCATCAAGATTTTTTTTTCAAACTAACAAATGAACGAAATTACATGCAAATGAAACATTTAGATGCAAAATGGTTTTAGAAACGAAAAATATTTGGTGATGAATCTGGATGATACAGCTACATTCAGCATCCAGATACGTAAACAAACGGAACCTATAACTTAATTAGAAAACAAGTTATACGAACAACAAAAATGCAGACCGTTGGTAGTTGCCAAAATTTCCTCAGAATCAAAAATCAAGTCAAATAGGAAATGAAGTAACTTAACAATGGAATAAACACACAAGGATTGCCACAAGTGATTAAGTAGTAAATAAATGATGAAAATAAGACTATTTTTACTGAGAAAGAACCTGTTTGCGATTGTTGTGAAGTTCCTGCTCCTATATTGGAAGAAGAACCTGTTGACAAATGTTGGGAAGTTCCTGCTCCTATATTGGAAGAACCTGACATTTCTGAATCTGATGGAAAATCGTAGCGATTTGATGAAATGTTGCATAATGAGACTATTTATATGTTTTTTTTTCCTTCTTTTAATTTATTTAAAGTTATACCCATTTACTTTCAGGTCATCACATTTATCACATTTTTCAATTAGTGAGAGACTCAAAGAGACTCCCATGAATAAAATAATAAAAATAATAGAAAATAAAGAAAGACAATATAATGGAATTTTCAAATGGGAAACTTTGAGAGATTCATCAGAGATTCTACCAACACATGTCAATCATTGATTGATTCGATTTTTTTTTTAAAATTAAAATTAAATTATATAATCAACTTATATTAAAATATTAATTATTTTTTTATTTGAGATGCTCAATAGATCTCCAACCCTTATAAATTACTCCCAATAGGCCATGACTTATGAGCTTATCACTATGATTACTTTTGTTTGTTTGACTATTTCTTTCCTCTTTTGTTATAATTCCCAAGAAGGTCAACGATAATGCGATAAATGTTTAACGAGTTTTTATCTAATAAATGTGTAATTAAGAGGATCATGTTGTATATTTAAAACTCTGTTGACATTTTCGCATATATTTTTTAAAAGTTACGCTCCCTTTTTATATTTTTAAAGGACGTTTGTGTTTTGTACCTTTTGTCCTTTTGGAGAATCCATCAAACCAGTGAACAATTTTTTTCTTCTTGTGAAATTTAAATAATTTGCTGAGAAATTGATTTTTTTATTTAATTGAATCAGTCAGAAAAGAACCACAACAATAAAGAAAAAAAAAGTTAATCAAATTTTCTTTTTCTTTTATCCAATGGACGACAAAAAAAAAGACCTTTGGAGTTTGGAAGAAAGAAAATAGAATCATGCACCAAAACAAATTAAAAAAATTCAAGTGAAGTTTCGCCGAATAACTCTGACGGATTCATCTAAAATTAAATGACACATGAAGT
>VBRH01000341.1:33301-44302 GCA_014578085.1 Cardamine resedifolia | reverse complement strand
TTTTTTTTTTTTTATTATTATTACGTTTCATAGTGTGTTTGGAATCTAAAGTTGAGTTGGTTCTATGTTGTTTGAAGTATAAATCAAGGTATGAAGGTGATTTGGTGGCGAAATGTTACTTTGCAAAACATAAACTTGTATGGGAAGTGTTAGAACAAGGTCTTAAGAGCAAAATTGAGATTCAGTGGTCTGATATTATGGGTTTGAAAGCTAATTTACCAGAAGATGAGCCTGGAACGCTGACTATCGTGGTATAAAACGCATTTTTCGTGATCGTTTTATTCATCTGCTGGACCTTAATTTACCAATGTTTTTGATTCATTATCTTGTTGTGTTTCAGCTGGCTAGGCGGCCGTTGTTTTTCAGGGAAACTAATCCGCAGCCTCGAAAGCATACTTTGTGGCAGGCCTCATCAGATTTTACTAATGGTCAAGCTAGCACGAATAGGTAAGAACATGTCTTGCAATGTAATTGAATATGTTGCAACTCCGATTGACAATGGTTTCTGTTTTGTTTGTGATATGGTAGGCAACATTTTCTGCAATGTCCACCAGGGATATTGAATAAACATTTCGAGAAGCTTGTCCAATGCGATCATCGCCTGTTCTGTTTAAGCCGACAGCCAGAGATAAATTTGGACTCTCCCTTCTTTGATATACGGCAATCTATATTTGAGGATCCCTCGGTGTCTGGATCTCAGAATATGGCATCATCTCCTGTTGGGGCTCAGTCATCATCAGAACATATGTCTTTGTTTCATGACACACTGTCGCCTAGCTCAGGTATTGTGTGTTTGTATAACTATTTATCTTTCACATTCGTTGCAGCTTTCTTGTGCTCATCGGTCTTTATTTATATTTAGTGATGGATGCTCGTGCGATCGAAGGAGTTGGTGTTTCTGTTGATTCAAGAAATACAAATGGTTGGAGTCAGATAAAAGTGCCTGGACTACACCAATCTATCTCGATGAGTGATTTCCTTGCGCTTTTGTCAGACCAAGCTAGTGGAGATAACCAACAAGAATTTGAGGAAATGAAACAGTTGCTGCTAAGTGACACCCAACCAGATACATCAGACGAGAAGTCTGTCATGTCAAAGGTTAATTCTTTCTGCAACCTCTTACAATCCGCTGCAAACACGCAGCTCAATACCGAAAATTCTTATGCTGGTAAAGAGATTGGACTCAACAACAATAGAGATATAACCGAAGGAGGCAATAATAGAGTTGTTGATCCTGCTTCAAGCAGCAAGCCGCTACAGGGCATGTCAAGGAAAGACTCATTCAGTGATTTGCTGGCTCACCTTCCTCGGATCGCATCCCTCCCAAAGTTCTTGTTCAACATTTCAGAAGAATAGCGAAACCGAGATGAGATTGGCCAGAGAAAATTATTATTCAGAATGTGGCAAGTTCTAGGAATCTTGAACAAGTAGCTGTAAGTTATAAGTTTTGGTCTTGTTTGTATGTTAAAAACCTTAAGACCCAACACCAAGGATTTGGAGGAACTTTGTGTTTGATGATGAATCCTTGTATAGACAAAGCGTTTGTGATGGCGTTTTCTAAAAGCCATTTCGTTTGAAAACATCAACAAAGCTTTAATATTGCCTTATTGGCCCATGTCAAAGATTTAAACTAGAAGTGTTTAGACTTTAGAGTTTTGGTGGAGGATGATATTTAATTCCTGATTTGACCCAAACATGCTTTGTTAACTTTTTTGTCTATTTAATGAACGAACCCCAAAGGACATGAGAGAACTCTTCACTTCTCCTGAAAACCCTTTCCTCTCCTTTAAAAACTGAAATGGAGGAAACGATTTCAGATACTTACTACAAAGGTATCAAACAAGGCTTTACTATACTTGGAGATTCCAAGTGGAGATTCATAGAGCCTCAAGAAGAGTACGAAGAGATAAGAAGCAAAGCACCAAACAAGTGTGTGATTCCAATCGGGTTTGGTTTGTGGATCTGCATGGCTTACCCATAATAAAACACTTGCTTGGTGCTTCACTTCTGATCTCCTCATACTCTTCTTGGGATTCTATAATTCTCTACTTGTAAAACTTTCCAGAACATCATGGTTTACCAAAAACCTCTCTCAAGGGTTCACGAGGATTTTAGTTCTTAGAGAAAGTTGAGATCAAGCCGATGTTTATTACGAAAAAGGCTAAGGAGTTGCAAGGAAGTCGCTGGTTTTATCCAACACAACGAATGATACAAAGGCACAAACATTGAAGACGTGCCCTTTTTTTGGCTCCAATAGTGATGAAGAAGACAGTCTTAAGGATCTATGAAATTGAGTTTGGGTTTTTACGTGTTGATTGCCTCGAAGTGCCCTGGATAAACACATTTCTCTCGTCTTTTCGGTTCTAGTTTGATTCTCTGTTTAGACATCAAATTTTACGTTTCAGTTTTATTGTGCTCTGATCCCAAAAACTGTGATTTCACACAACACAACATATTCACCTTAAAATCACTCGAGTTAGATAAAATTCAAAGCCAGCTCAATATTCTGGATTAGTTTTTCGTCGAAAACAAAATGAAAGTGGTGAAATTTGATTAGAGAATCATTCTTATATAATGGCATTCGTAACAAATGGCGTTTTGAAACATAATGTTGCAGCTAACACAAATGAAAAAAAGAGAGGATATAACATATGAAAGCCAAAATACTCGTACGTCAGATCGATCCAAACAACTTAAGAAGTCTCTCTATATTCCAGTGAATGCTTTTTTCCCTATAGCAGAACTCCCAGCAGGAATGACCTTCAGGACGTTGAACCTCACCGTCTTTGACAACGGTCTGAAACAACATTTAACCCGATTGTATCTCTATTAGTATATGAATGAATTTACCACACAGATTCTAACAATTTCAAGACATTACTGTCATCCTCACCTGCATTGCCCAATGATCACATGATCTCCTTCTTTAACACGGAAACACGGTGAAACATGAGCAGGAATGTTCGAATGCCTTTTCTCATACCTAATGAAAAATGTCGATGTTAAAGTATCAAACATTGGTGGAATGAATTAAAAAAAACACACACACACAAAGTCAAGATTTTTGTCTTCACCTTTGATACTTCTTAACAAAATGAAGATAGTTTCTTCGAACAATAATCGTCCTCTGCATTTTCGCACTGTGACAAGTTCCTGCTAAAATACGACCTCTAATCGAAACCGTACCAGTAAATGGACATTTCTTATCAATGTAAGCACCTACAA
Organism: Cardamine resedifolia; assembly: GCA_014578085.1. Taxonomy (NCBI): domain Eukaryota; kingdom Viridiplantae; phylum Streptophyta; class Magnoliopsida; order Brassicales; family Brassicaceae; genus Cardamine; species Cardamine resedifolia. The sequence goes on along the minus strand of VBRH01000341.1, from coordinate 41,077 downwards.
AAATTTCACAAACATGAAAACATTATATCATCACTCATTCTTATCAATTAACCAAAGCCTTATTAGATCATAGCATTACATAAGCCATTCCAATTTCACAAACCATATAGAGAAATTGTCAAAAAGATATGGACTTTAATACAAATTGAGGATACTCAATAACACAATCCAAAAATGAAAACAAAGTAAATATCAAAAATGTGTTACCTTCAATAGCATCTCTGGGAGTTTTGAAACCAAGACCAATGTTCTTCCAGAAGCGATTACCTCCTGTACCAGGTCTCTTGCCTTTACCAGATTTCTTCGAGCTGAGAAAACAATAATCATAGATTTTTATAAGAGAAGATACTCTAAGAACTGTAGAAAACAAAAGATTTTTTTTTTTTTACCATAAGAAGACCTTTGGTTGCTTAAGAAACGCCTTCTCCGTCTGCAACACATGAATCCAATATTATACTCGAAAATTGTAGAGATTTGGAGTGTTTTTTTCAAAAAATATTTGTAAACAACAATGATAGAAAATAGAAAGAGGAAGAAACCTGTTCCGCCATGGTTGAGGTTGCTAGAGAGTGCCGAGAGACAGCGAATCTAAACTGCTTTGTGGAAATATTGGTTTGACTGACCCAATTTGGGGCTTCTGAGGAGTTTTCTCTTTGTGGAAGGAGATGAAGAAAACCCTAATCGCGGACCTTGCAGATCGTAATTATTATAAATGGGCTAGACCCATTGTTTTGTTTGAGCCCAAATAAATTTTTGATTAGGTTTCGATTTACCCTCGGACATTATTTATTTATTTATTTGGTTTTCTGTTCGTTTTTTTTTTTCCTGGTTTTTGGTCTTTATTGATTTTATGTACCATTTAAACTATTTGTTTATAATAAATGTAAAATTCAAATATAAGTGCATGCTACCAATTGATGGATGAATCACGTCATTATGTTTTTTTTTTTTTTACCATTTAGTTTATTTTATAAACTATAACATAGTACTACTATAACACAAGCAGCATAATGTGGGCTTTCTCTTCTCTTCCCTGGCCTTCCCGTGTTAGAAGTTCTTTCTCTCGAGTTCCGCCAATTGGGTTTGCATTTGTTTGGGTCCTTTGGTTTGTTGTGTGGCTCACTTCTCGAAAAGCACCTTCTTCCTCCTTGTGTTCTACTAGTTGTGGTGTGACTTTAGTCCCTCTCCGGTCTGCTTTCTCTCGTCTCCGGTTGGTTTGGTTCTCTCTTTCTCGGTTTGCTAGTTTCTTCTTGGTTTTTCCTTCATCTCCGGTTCGTTTGTGGATGTTGCTTGTGTTTGCTATTTTTCTCTATCTTAATTTGTTGATCTGACCATGACATGAAATGACGACATAACTATTGCAATTTTACAAATGTGTCACAGCTACATAACTGTTTAATAACTAAGAAGATGTTTCATTGTCTGAAAAAGAAGTTGGCTACAAGATCACACAGAGAGGTAACTTACTACAACACTAGTGCCCTTCTGTTTTTGTGTTCGTGTTCTTGTTTGTATATGAAGTCTCTCTCTCTGTACAACATTTCGAATGACAAATACAACACAATTCTAATCCTAATCTCATCTCCGGCCCAACAAAAAAGATTGATGCAATGACTCATGCCTTGCATCCATTATTCAAGATTGTCTAGAACCTGCCTGCTGAGCTGTAAACTTCTTCAATAATGCCAAAAACTTCTCTAAGTAGATTTGTCTCAATGCCTCTGCTGCAAGTTGATTTATGTCAAAATCTTAGTGTGTTGCAGTAGCAGTCGTCTTTCGCGCATATTTCTGGTTCCTTCCATGTCGTTATGAGGCGGTGGATGCTTATTTACAGGCCACCAAGGAAGATCCCCGAGTCAAAACTTGCACCTTATCCATATGGTTTCACGCGCAGGACTCAGTTGAAGAAGTACTGTGATTTGAGAACTTCCTTTAAATCGAAATCACCTCTCTTTGGTACTGGAGGAAACACGAGATTCGGGTATGATTCTTGGAAACTTTGGAGTAACTGGATCAAGAACAAAACGATGTCAACAGAACAGATGAGGCAGTACTTAACACAATAGCTTCAATCAAATCCTAAATCCCAATTGTAGAAACAAGTACTAACTAGAGCATCATCATTAATGTTGATATTCTGATAAAGCAAGTTCCGTTTGATGTTTTATAACAAAATCTATGTCTTTGATTCAGTCAAGCTGGAATAGACTTTACATAGGATTTGAAATTGTCTGATGGTTTTAAGATCTACCACATTCTTTTTGCTTTGGCAGATGAAGAAAAAGAAAGTCAGATGTTCAGTCCTAAGCTTCTAACCAGAGAATTATCGAAAACTTACATCTTCGAGGATCGGTTTGCTGTAAAGCTCAACGAATTTCTCTCTAAGTATTCTGTTCATTGTGTCAATGTCACATGCATGGGTCCAGTAGGAGTCATGCACACCTGCAAAGCAAAAACTGAATATGAAGATACTCCCATTTTTTTTTGTTGGCGAGCCATCAGTTGAATTAACGGGACTAACCTGCAAAGTTAAGGCCGGCCTCTCGACATGCAACTGCAGTCATCATCATGTGAGTACCGTCCAGCGAGTGCACAAAGTTGGGAGGAAATGCAGTTCTTTGTTTCCTAACATCCACCTGAGAATTAAATGTCTTTCAGCCTATTGAGATCGTACAAGTGAAATCTTAGCCACTGCTAACAAAGAAAAGAACAAATAGACTTTACCGTGTTACCCTCTCGTTGCAGAGCCAAAACCTGAAGAGATGTTCTTATCTGCAACCAGAGTGGCCATATTTGATACCAATAGTCAAAATTATTGGCTCTCCCAGGGGGATGATTCGTAGTTCATGAAGGATTCTTAATGGATAATACTTACCAGATGTCTTTCACTTCTGCAATAGGGCTGCACAACAGGCAGTCCAAGAGGTGTGATCCATCGTACTGGATGATTATCGGAAGCAATTATCTGTAAAGTTGATAACAAAACACATCTCTATTAGGTCTCACATCTACCAAATGTAAAAGAGTAGAATTAATGACATGCTACAACACCGCACCTTTGCACAATCACCAAGCCAACTCATAATGGCACGTGCCGCTTCGAATATCTCTCCAAGGGCTGCTAGTGTCACCTGTGGAGAAAATATTTTAAGTATAAAATGAACACAAAACTGGAAATCAGAGAAGATCTATACACGTGAATACTATTACTCTTCTTACTTTTGCAGAATAGCAAGCCGCAGCAAATAACATTCTCTCGTCAGTGATAACACCTTTCTCTTCTAATCTTCTTTTTATTTGTTCACGAGCTCCAACATAGGTGACACCATATACTGACGTCATTACTGTCTGCTTCACCAGCTTCCTGTCGACCTGAAAATAGAAGAAAACTAAAGCATCACAAGGAAGAAACTTTTCTGTAGCATTATATTCAATCAAAAACCAATGAGACTCACTTGATTGATAAGGATCTTTGCCAATGCAGCGGTCGGGTTTGACTCAGGATCCTTACTGCTGTCTCTCTTCATTATTTCATGGACTCTATCTCAGCACAAGCGAAGGAGAGAAGAAAGGGAGAAAGCGAAAGAGAGACATAGAGGAAAACCATTAAAAACAACCCTTGACTTGATTCTAACTCGAATAAATGAAATGATAGCCACTCCATTCAAAATTGATATGATACCTCCGTGAAATTTCAGAATAGACATCAGCTGGTTTTTCTCCTGCAACTAGATTAACTGCCGCAGCTTCAAACTGAGAGAAGCCAGTTTACAAGAAGATAACAATATGAGATTGCATATGACTTCAAATAAGGGAAAAACATCAGATTATAAATGTTCACAAGAGAGCCTACACTATCTCTTCCTAAAGCTGCATAATGCTGTAGACCATTGCATGACCCATCCTGCACATACAAATGATTTAAGAACAAAAGAGTTGATTAAGAACTAACGAATGAATAGAAAAAAGTATACCAGAGTTGATTCACAGCTCAATGGAAAGACCACATCTGGTTAAACTAATTAAAAACTTTTACAATGAGCAAAATGTAAACAGCCTACTGAATACCCCAACTACAGAAGGCAAGTGTCAAGTAACAAAAAGGAGAATAACTTTGGCTACGAGTTCACGGTGCTGACCTGATGAATAGGTAAGTGCGAGATTACAGAATACGGTGAAGGGCTTTTCAAGGCTTGTGTCAGAATAACACATGCAGCTAAACACTGAAAAGGATCCTCAGCCTTTAACCACCATCGTTTTCCATGAATAGGATTTTCAGCTGAATCCATTATATCATCCAAATGGGTTTCCACAAAAGCCAGACGTGCATCGTGTGAAAGCTTTTCAACACCACCTGCATAGAGGTTTGCTAAATGTATTTTCAGCCAATACAAGCCTGACTTTCCAAGTGGTCGTCCTTCAGCAAACTCCAGGGTTCCACGGCAAAGATCAGAACTCAGATGATTCAGATGAGGATGCATTGGGTATGCACGGCCCCTGAAGTCAAGATTGTGAGGGTAGTAAAATCCTTCCTCGTCTTTCATTTTTCTAGCCACCTGAATTGATAATATTTAGTCCATATCTTTTGCTCATTAAGTGAAGACGGAACAAAATGTTGTAGAATGGATATCTTACAGAAAGCTTGAGCTCAACATCACATCTTAGAGAATGCCTCTCTCTGTTAATTTTGTTGGCCTTTCGAACACTCCATTTCCAGGATTGGATTTCTTCTGGAACCTCAGAGGAAGGTTTTTCTGGTATGGGAACCTAAACAAACAGAAAAAAAGAAAAAAAAAAAAAGAGAATATGGACTACATCAGACACATCATTAAAAACCTATAACTTTGTAGATGGATTGACTCGAAATGAAACCCTGAAAGATAGAAGTCCAGAAATCCAGTTGAATATCTAGTTTCTTACGTCTCCACGATTAACTAAGCCTGCAATGTTGCCTCCATCAGCCCAGAGCCTTTCCACCACATCAAGAATTTTCCTATTCACCCTCCACTTGGTGTTCCCTAGTGTATCCAATGCCTGTTCAAGTTAAATTTCAGAATGTATAACCTTACCAGAAAGCAAGAACAAAACATAAACTACAAGAGCGGAGATATCGATGTACCTCAAATACTCTATGAGCAGTCTTGGAACTAATATCTCTAAGTGCATCTTGCTGCTTTTTGGATCCATGAGTACGCATGATATAGGAAGGTAAAAACAAGTAACCACCCTTGTCATATCTGAAGAAATTTTCATAACATTAGCATACGTAAGTACGAGAATACATGGCTAAAAATAATGTGGCATGAGGTTCTAACAAATAAGGCATGTAACATAAGTAAGGGAATAAAATCTGGAGCCAACCAAGAAAGAGTTTATCAAAGCATACCCTTTCCATCTCTTTGGTGGTACTAACATTGGAACATAAGGAATTAGCATATGCTTAGCCTGCATGAGACAAGAACAATAAAAGATCACCTAAAAGCTCATGAATGGAATAACTTTTAAATAAAAAAAAGAGATGCATTAACTCACAGATTTATCCAGTCCTGCAAGGAGGAGCGAGTCACATTCAATAACTCCATATCTCCTCACCAGCTTTGACCTACAAAGTCCAAATTTTCAAAGATAAGTAAACTTACCACCATAAGTATATATTCCAGCTAAGAAAAACAACTGAGTAGAAAGACAAAGACAGCAAAGCAATAGGTACTCATCACATTGGTACGATGATGAGTATTCATTTCATGGATTCTTTCTCACCCTGGATACTTGGTCACGGTTTTAAAGTTGTGTCTGAATGCAGGTCGAAACTCGGGTATAGAGTCCCCTGACTGGGTCAGGGGAGGTTGTACATAAGCTGCTTCGATCAATAATTCTAGCAGACGGCTTCCAAGCTGAAATTCGAAACGAGTCCAACAATGAAGATGAAAATTTTCAATACCTAAGGCAAATATGATCAATTATACTCAAAAAGGGTTAAAAATGCCACAGACCTTCGCTTGTGTAGCTCGCCCCCATGGTTTAGTACCTTCACTTTTCACCACTTTTAATGCATCAATAATCCTTTTCCTTCGAATCAAACTATTAACACGTTTCCTAAGCAATTGCTTATCCTTCAATTCCTCTTGTGTGTCCCCTGCATTGTTCTTCCTAGTTCTCTTCAAGAAATTATGAATCCTCACCTGAGAGATCAACGAAAACCACGACTTAATACATCATTTCTTCATTGAAATAAACTAACTACTCATTCATACCTCTTGTTCAATAGCTATGCCAATACTAACAGCAGCTTGAACAACTTGAATACACCCATCTTCATGTCCAGACATAACCAAACCCATCATCTTATGCATCACAATAACCGCCATTTTATCAGCTGGCAAAAGCTCAATATGAGGAGCATAAGCTGCTCTAACCTTCTTACTCTTATTCTTCTGCAACTTCTGTTCTCTCTCAATCACATCTTTCAATGGCTGAAACCACCCTAAGAACATATGTTTCACATAAGGCAAATTGGGAGCTAGATTCTTCTCACACATCTCCTTCTCCAAATCTCTGTACTCATCAACCATCCTCTCCCACGCTTCAGTCTCTTCCTTCACTTGACGTCTCCTCAAGGAATCAAATTTCCTCTTATCTATATCCTTACGCTCAATTTTCAAAGTCTGATCAACCATTTTACTCAAACCCTTTAGAAACAAAGCAGAGATCCATGGTGGGTCATGCATAAAAAGCCTCCTCCTACCAGAAATTCCATTCCTTTCAACTGGATTTTCAAGCTCTTCAATCAAGCTTGCTCCTTTAAGTGTTCCAGCGTATGTAGAGTCATGATTCTCAAAGCTCTCGATGAGATTGCCGTGGAAATGAACGGAATTCGAAATGGGTTTCTCGCTAACGGAGAGAGATGTAGAAGAGGAAGAAGAAGAAGCTGAAATCGGAAGTGAGTGGCGTTCAAAGAAAGGAAGGGTTTTGCGGCGGAAGAGAGCGGAGGAAGGAGGTTTAAGCCAGGTGATGAGGGAAGTTTGCTGTTGGAATTGAGAGGTTTGGTTTAAGGAGAGAGAAGGAGAAGCCGCCGCAGCGGAAGCCATGGAAGGAAGGAGGAGATAGTAGAAGATAAGGTATTGGTCTTCTTATGAACATTTGAAGAAGAGAAAAAAAATTTTGTGAGCAACAATCCAACAAACCCCTCTAAAACCTCTACTCGTTTGTTTTTTTTCCCCTTTAGATATTTTCCTCAAATTAAATATCTCAAAAACTTTCAAGAAAATATAAAATCTTTCATTATATTTTCTAGAATTATTTAAAAACAATGCGCAAAAACAAACAAGTTATTTAGAGGGGTAAAAATTTGTAGTGGAAATGAAGTTAAATATGAACAAGAATATTTTTGAAAAAATAATTGTCAATCGTACACGGATTATGAATACATAGAAAACTATATTTTTTTGATAAATTAGAAAACTATATTGGTTGGTATATATTGTTATGCAAAATTTTACAAAATTCACAACCAAAATAATCTGCAACTTAATTATCATGATCTCTATGATAAGTACTCTAAATTATATTTTAGCTGTGCCTATAAGGTAAGTTAGATTTTATTTTTAGCGAGAAGAAAAGTTGTGGAGAATTGTTATACAGTAAAATTTTTATAAATTAATAATATTTAGACCAAAATATTTTATAAAATTTTATTAATTTATTATATTTATTAATTTATAGAGATGATATTTGAGTTAAACTATCCATTTGAAATTAAAAAAATTATTAATTTAT
>VBRH01000341.1:16755-33171 GCA_014578085.1 Cardamine resedifolia | reverse complement strand
GTCCACCTATTTAAATCAAACGCAGAGTTAATATCCTTCCCACTAATTTCCTTTTTATAAAATATAAAATTTCTATAAATAAAACATCATCATTTTTTTTTGTTTTCTCTTGGGCTCTAATTACTCACTAATCTCAAATTCAAAAAACTTGTGACCATCTCGCGATCAGTAATCTAAAGCCCAGGCCCAATATCGTACTAAATCGCCTCATCAAGTCTTATAAAAATATTACTAGCATTTAGTACCCTAATTCTCCTTACTTCTCGATCCATCAGTTTGATTTTCGTCTCTACTGATTTCCTACAGAACTTTTTTCTTCTGTCAATTAGATTAAGCTAAGATGCTTCCTATACGGAGGAATATCTGTAAGGTTGCTGTGGACGCCGATGAACGTCGTCGGAGACAGGAGGAGTTGGATAACATAGTGGAGACTCGGAGGAAGAAGAGAGAGGCGTCGAGCTCATGGGATGTTAAGTACTCTGAATCTACGACGTACGCCGCCGAAGATTCTAATTATTCAATATCATTTTCAATTAGGATCAAAGGAATCGAGAAAGAAGCGGTAGAAATATTTTCCGAAATTTTTTTTTTTAAAAAAAAAAAAAATTCCGAAATTCCAGATGTTTACCTTGCGTGGGAAGAAACATGCACTAGATTTGTGTTTGACGTGTTGTCCAAGTCAAAGATCCACTACTCTATCCAGAACCATATCGTTCCTAAACTATCCAAAGAATTGATTGCTTTAAACAATCTCTATAGAGATCATGGTTTCATTGTTAAACTTGAAGTTGAAGCAGCTTTTTAAGGCACAAACTTAGGTGAAGAAGATCAATCTTCGGATGAAGATTGCATAATCTGTGGAGAAGAGCTTTCATTATATGGTATGTTGGTACCGAAACCGAAACTAGATTAGTTACGGTCAATGCTTACGCAACTCTGTCTCCATCTATTGGGCCTTTAAGCACGGTCATAATCAAGAGATATCTTGAACGTGAGGAATGTATTGTAGACAAGTTTGATGGAAGTGTCTCGAGTATTAGATTTTACCCGGCTTTTCCTGAAATATGTTTTAAGTTTTCTTAATTTCACATCCGAGTACGTCCATCAAGTTATTCAATACCAATTTCACGACCCTTTCTTGTCTCGGCAAATTGCGGATCAGATTTTTCTGGAAGCCCGACGCCAAAATGTGATTTTTCCACATCAAACCTTGTTCTTGGTGGTTTTTGTGAAACTGACGGAGAAGGTTCCGAAACAAGAGACATTGACAAGTATGTCAGGAGTAAAAGCTATCGTACAAGTGCATCATTGTCAGCATGTGTTTCACCAGTCATGTATGGTTGAGTGGTTGAAAGAACACAACTCATGTCCTCTTTGCTGCCGCAAGATAATATTCTGAATGAAGCTGTGGACGGAATTTTTTACTTAGAAGTAAGAAAAATACACTTATTTTGGAGCATTTAGACTAATAGAAAAACATTGTAAAAGTTTGATGTTAGGACAATTCTCTTAAATATCACAAAATAAAGTTTTTGTGACACATTTAATACACATTTTCATTTTGGTCATATATAATATTTTATTAAATGATAATTTTTTTATATAAGATAATTTTCTTATATAGCATAAATCTCATAACTTCATATTTTTTGGATTTAGGGTTTAGAGTTTATGGTTTGAAAACGCTAAATCTTAGACCCTAAACCCTAAACTATATCCCTAAAAACTATATATACCCTAAATCATAAAATAGTTAATCCAAACCAAAAATTTAAATTATAAACTTTATAAAATGCTATTAATATCTCATAATATTTTTAGTGCTATTTATGACCTAAAAACTTCATTTGGTGTTATTTTTTAAAAAATTTATGGATATGTTATCAATCTCTTTTTCAATGTTTATTCTGTTTGTTCCCTAGCTAAACATATTTCTCTTGTTTGTACCGTCCGCGTCCGATATCTTAAGTAATATTTTAGTGAAAATTTAGTGACTAATAATAAAAACACTTTTTGCGTAAAAAATGTCGAGCAAGAAAAGTCTTAACGAAAAATGAGATAAATGCGACGGCGTCCGCGTGCGTTACGGGCCAGATTGTGATGATTAATAAAATCACAAAAATACTAAAATTCGATTTTGGAGCAACAAGTTGCAACGACTTATTTAATGTATAAGGTAACACATTAACACTTAGATATAGACAAGAAGGTGGTTGCATTGTGTGGTGGGCTATGTTGATTAATTTATCTTATATGATCCCTAAACCACAGTGCTTAATTACCTGATTATAAAACCAACTGAGCCATCTTTGTAGTGTTTCTTAATTTTTGTGTGGTCTGATAATCATCATGTTTATACCCATTTGATATAGTATATTATGCTCTTTGTTTTATCATTGTGATAGATATAATTATTATCTTTTTGGTCTTACAGGAAACTGATCGGAAATAGTACTTTTGGCTGAGTTTCAAGGCGAAGACAATTATGGTTGAATGACTAAGTAGTTTGAGTAGTTGTCGGAACATGATTTAGGTAGAGATCCTAGGATTTTATGGTCGTAGGATTTTATGGTCGTAGGATTTTAAGGAGATTGGCTCATAACTTTTCTATATACACATACGAGATTCAATGTGAAAAGGCATACATGTGTATGCGATGTTGTCACTAGCTATATAAATTCAATTTCCCGTACGTTGACGAAAAAAACGTATATAGTGGATGATTTTGCTATTAAATTATGAGAATTTGACCGTTTGGTATATTATGATTTTAACTACAAAGAGTTTATCATTCTTCAAATTAATCTTTCATTCACTACAAGAAATAACCATAATTCCGACTGGCGTTTTAGTCGGAATATGGTCGGAATCATCGGATTCCGACTAAGCGTGGGTAGTCGAAATATAAGAGTCGAAAATGCAATTTTAGTCGGAAAGTCGTCGGAAAAAGGGTAGTCAGAAAGTGGTCGAAAAAAACGGTCGGAAATTAGTCGGAAAAAATTCTGACCAATTTCGGACCAAAGTTGTCGGAATTTGGTCGGAATTAATTAAAAAAAAAATTCCGAAATTAGTTGGAAATTCATTTTTAAAAAAACTTTGAAAATACAGAAATTATATAAAAAAATATTTTAAAACGTAAAGAAATTAGAAATATTTTTTTTAAAACAAAAATTTGAAATTTGAAAAAATATTGAGAGATTTTAGAGAATTTTGAAATTATTTTTAAAATTATTGTAATTTGAAAAAATGGTAGAAATATGAGAGATTTGGAGAAATTTATAAAATATAGAGAGATTTTAGAGAGATTTGAAATATTTAGAAAGTTTAGAGAGACTTTAGAGAGAATGTAGAAATAAATTTAAAAGTTAGAAGTGTTTAGAGAATGAAAAATTATGTGGCTTATATAGAAAAGAAATTGGTCGGAAATTAGTCGGAAATTTGAATTGGTCAGAAATTAGTCGGAAAAATTCTGACCAGTTTCCGACCAAGTTGGTCTTAATTTCGTCAGAAAATTTTTGAAAAATTTCCGATCGATTAAATTATTTAAAATTAAATTGGGTTTGATAAAAAAAAACAAAAAAAAACAAATTGGTCGGAAATTTCTGACCAATTTCCGACCAACTTAAAAAATTAGTCGGAAATTAGTCGGAAAATTGAATTGGTCGAAAATTAGTCAGAAATTTGTATTGGTTGGAAATTAGTCAGAAAAATTCTGACCAATTTTCGACCAAGTTGGTCGGAATTTCGTCGGAACATTTCCGAAGAATTTCTTATCGATTAATTATTTAAAATTAAATTGGGTTTGATTAAAAAAATAAAAAAATTGTTCGGAAATTGGTCGGAAATTTCCAAAACTTAAAAAATTAGTCAGAAATTTGAATTGGTCAGAAATTAGTCGAAAATTTCCGACCGTTTTCCGACCAACCTTCTTTTCCTCGGAAAACGGTCGGATTTTAGTCGAAAAATTCTGACCACCCTATTTAGTCAGAAATGTTGGTCGGATTCAAATGCATTGTGCATTTTCTTATAGTGATTATTTTGCATTTTTTAATTCCACATCTTTGAAATTCATTATTCAAAGAAGAACATAGTCGAATTACACAAAGCCGAAAAAATCTAATCTTTCGGAAGCAAAATCTCAATGATAGAGAGCCAACATCCAAATAAATAAAAAGGAAACAAACAACAATTCATATATCCAAAAACCATATAAACAATTCATATGTCTCGTATTCCTCATCTTTCGAATGTTATAGCAGACTGTTTAGTCCGATTTTCAAAAACTATATTTTTGCATTTTTTAATTCCTCTTCTTTCGAATGATATAACAGACTGTTTAGTCCGATTTTCAAAAACTATACTTTTAGATATCTCGTTTGTAAACATTTCGTCTCGTTTTGTTTTTGATACTTAGTAGACTCTCATTGGATTGAAATTTAAGCGAAATTTGATACTAATAATAATCATCACCATAATTTAAATCCGCCTAATACATGTTATTAAAAAATTGGTATATACAATAGTGGATGATTTGGTCGACATTGATGCCACATCGGATGTTATTGAGGATACACCACCCCTGTAGATACAAATTCATTGCTATGATGTTTCCTTAATATTTTAACCTATAGTCCACTAATCTCATTCTCAAACCCAATTCCATAAACGTGACTATTTAGTCTAATCTAATCTAGTAACATAAACAAGTAATTAAAAACCAAAAACACATGATGGAGTTAGGCCTTATGCTAGTTCTTTTGCTGATGACATGTACACCACTATACACAAAATTAACACACTTCAACGCAGACAAAAAGTTTAACCACACGGAATATATAAACGAATAAATGACGTGGCGGAGTCAAGTTGCACACGCGTTTACACCTCATTGGTTGACTTTGTAAGTCAAACATCATAGGCGCCAAAAAGTTAACAAACGTTTCATTTTCTTCAAACGTTAGTTAGGCACAAACTATAAAAGAGATACTGTCTTTCTTCGATTGTATAACTTATATACATATATATAAGTCTGTATAGTCAAACACCATTTTTGATTCTTTGTTGCCTCAAATAAACACAAAAAGAAAAAATGGATTCTTGTTCTTTGTTGTTATTCTCGTTCTTGATCACTTTTATGACCGTTCTTGCTTCTAAAGAGAACGATCATGAGTTAATAAAAAGTGATCAAATCTCTTTGCTTTCTTTCAAATCATCCATTGTTTCAGATCCTCACAACTCTCTAATCAGTTGGGTTTCGATTTCTTCTTCTTCTTCTTCTTCCGTTGATGTTTGTAAATGGTCCGGTGTGAAGTGTAACAAAGAGAGCACTCGAGTCATCGAGCTTGACATCAGCGGTCAAGATATACGAGGTGAAATCTCACCGTCGATTGCTAATCTAACCGCTTTAACCGTTCTTGATCTCTCAAGAAACTTCTTCACTGGAGAAATCCCACCGGAGATAGGTTCATTGTATAAAACCTTGAAGCAGCTAAGCCTCTCTGAGAATCTCTTACAAGGAAACATTCCACAAGAGCTCGGGTTGCTTAACCGACTTGTGTATCTCGATCTTGGAAGCAACCGGTTAACAGGTCAAATCCCGGTTCAGCTCTTTTGCAACGGTTCTTCTTCATCTCTACAATACATAGACCTCTCTAACAACTCTCTAACTGGAGAAATCCCTCTAAAGAACCATTGTCACCTCAAAGAGCTTCGGTTTCTTCTTCTCTGGTCCAACAAGCTCAACGGGACTGTTCCGTCTTCGCTCTCAAACTCGACAAATCTCAAATGGCTCGATTTGGAATCAAATCTCTTAACCGGAGAGTTACCTTCTCAAGTCATAAGCAACATGCCACAACTTCAGTTTCTTTACCTTTCTTATAACCATTTCATTAGCCACAACAACAACACAAACCTCGAACCTTTTTTCGCCTCTCTTGCCAATTCCTATGATCTACAAGAGCTCGAGTTGGCCGGAAACAACCTTGGAGGAGAGATAACTTCATCTGTAAGGCACCTCTCTGTAAATCTTGTACAAATTCATCTAGATCAAAACCGTATCCATGGCTCTATACCTCCAGAAATATCAAATCTTTTGAATCTAACTCTTCTAAACTTGTCGAGTAACCTCTTGACCGGTCCAATTCCGCGAGAGCTCTGTAAGCTAAGCAAGCTTGAAAGGGTTTATATCTCGAATAATCTCTTAAGCGGTGATATCCCCGTGGAACTCGGGGAGATTCCTCGTCTAGGTCTTCTTGATTTGTCTAGAAACAAGCTCACTGGTTCAATCCCGGATAGTTTCGCTAACCTTTCTCAGTTGAGAAGACTTCTTCTGTACGGAAACCATCTCTCTGGTACAGTCCCTCAAAGCCTCGGCAAATGCATCAATCTTGAGATTCTTGATCTCTCTCATAACAACCTCTCAGGGAATATTCCCGTTGAAGTTGTCGCCAATCTCAGGAACCTGAAGTTGTATCTTAACCTCTCTAGCAACCACTTAAGTGGAGCAATACCTTTGGAGCTAAGCAAAATGGATATGGTTCTGTCTATTGATCTGTCTTCCAACAAACTCTCAGGGAAGATTCCGCCTCAGCTCGGAAGCTGCATTGCATTGGAGCATCTGAATCTTTCAAGAAACGGTTTCTTCGGTCTGCTTCCAGCTTCATTAGGTCAATTGCCATATCTAAAAGAGCTAGATGTTTCTTTAAACAGATTAACCGGAGCTATACCGCCTTCTTTTCAACAGTCTTCGATACTCAAGCACTTGAATTTCTCCTTCAACTTGTTCTCCGGAAATGTATCTAACAAAGGATCCTTCTCTAATTTGACTATTGAGTCTTTTATAGGAGACTCTCTCTTGTGTGGCTCTATTAAAGGGATGCAAGCTTGCAAGAAGAGACGCAAGTACCCTTCTGTTCTTCTACCGGTTTTGTTATCGTTGATTGCTACTCCTTTTCTGTGTGTTTGTGGGTACCCTTTGGTGCAAAGATCAAGATTTGGGAAGAATCTAACGGTATACGAAAGAGAAGAGGTGGAAGACGAAGAAAAACAGAACCAAAATGACCCGAAATACCCGAGAATATCGTATCAGCAGCTCATAGCAGCAACAGGAGGTTTCAATGCGTCTAGCTTGATTGGTTCTGGGAGATTTGGTCATGTTTACAAGGGAGTTCTCAGGAATGATACTAAGATAGCGGTTAAAGTACTCGATCCAAAGACCGCAATGGAGTTTTCGGGGAGTTTCAAAAGAGAATGTCAGATCTTGAAGAGGACAAGGCACAGGAACTTGATCAGGATCATCACAACTTGTAGCAGACCTGGTTTCAAGGCTCTTGTTTTGCCATTAATGCCAAATGGAAGCTTGGAGAACCATTTATACCCGGGAGAGTCTTCGAGCATAAACTTGGATTTGATTCAGTTGGTGAATATCTGCAGCGATGTCTCTGAAGGAATAGCATACTTGCATCACTATTCACCTGTCAAAGTCGTTCACTGTGATCTCAAACCAAGCAATATCCTTCTTGACAATGAAATGACCGCTCTGGTTACAGATTTCGGGATTTCAAGATTGGTTCAAGGCATTGAAGAAACGGTTTCTACAGATGATTCAGTGTCATTTGGCTCAACAGATGGATGGTTATGTGGATCAGTCGGTTACATTGCGCCAGGTACAAAATTCTCACAACATCTTTAAAGTTTCACTAAGTATCTCATTACTCTATAAACTAAATGGGGTTATTCATTTTTTTCATCAGAATACGGGATGGGGAAACGCGCTTCGACCCATGGAGATGTATATAGTTTTGGTGTTCTCTTGCTAGAGATTGTGAGCGGAAGGCGACCAACGGATGTTCTTGTCAATGAAGGATCAAGTTTACATGAGTTTGTGAAGTCACATTATCCGAATTCTCTAGAGGGAATCATCGAGCAAGCGTTGATAAGATGGAAACCGCAAGGGAAACCAGAGAGATGTGAGAAGCTATGGAGAGAAGTCATATTGGAAATGATTGAGTTGGGATTGGTATGTACTCAACACAGTCCTTCAACTAGGCCTAACATGCTCGATGTCGCGCACGAGATGGGTCGGCTTAAAGAGTATCTCTTTGCTTGTCATTTTTCACATCAAGAAACACAAGAAGATGCTAGTTCATGAATCAATGTTTTAAGAGAGTTTTGATGATTGTATTTATTCTTTTTTTTTTTGTGAATTTTCTTGGATTCTTTAGTTGAATTGAATTGTTAACAAATTAAAAAGTCATATTTTGTGGATTGAAGTCTCTTCCTTTGTTGACCAAATAAAAAAATCTCTTCCATTTCTGTAAACCCGTTTCTTTATATCAAAAACCAACCAACCAAATCTTCTATTTCACATTCATTGGTTAATTGTTTTAAATGAAAAGCTTTAGTGGGTTTTCTGTAATCATGATCATATCTTATGTATGTCCTATGTGCTATGAATCTAGCAATGAAGCTTCTCCTAATCTTCTATTGCACTATAATCTTATCAATATCCTTTTTTGCCTAACTTTGGATTAAATAACAAAATTTGCTGCAGAGATTTATATTACAAGTGGAAGCTGATGTGCTTAAATCTTAATAATCTCTCCACTGTTTTGATCATTAGTCCTTTATTAATTACTTTAATATTTCTAAATTGAGTATGAATTAATGGGTGACATCAACATCAAACAAAGGTCAACAAGCCATCAGAACATTAATTGAAGCTTCATAATTGTCTTTTAGCTTGTCAAATTGTGGATGTTCTTTGTCTAATCGTCACTAAAGTAGTTGCAATAGAAACATAATCTTTGTCTTAACGATATTACTAAGCAAAAAAAGATGCTACAGGACAAGCTAGAAGTGATGATGAGGTAGGTGCAAAAGAGAAACAGTTTTTTTCCAAGTGTTTTAGCAAATCCGGATGCGCACAAAAAGAGGAAGGTATAAACACGTAAAAGAGAAGAGATTTGCTTCTTGACAGTAACATCCAACAAGCTAAACAGAGAGAAAAGATTTTGAAAATGTTGCCTCCATTGATAGTGACACAAGAGAATTTTATAGAAGTAGTTGTGTTGTGCCAATGAAAAAAGGTTTTGAGATGGTGAAAGGAATAGTTTTAGGATTAGGCTTCAGAATTGGAGAGCTATAATGATGAATAAGCATGCGAAAAGATGATATATTAAGACAGAACTAGAAGGGTTTGGTCTGGTTAACATTGGTTCTAATTTCAGCCAATCAAACCAAAGACAATCTAAGATATTTGATTGTGACATTTTAGACTTTCTTTAGTGCAGCAATGACAAAGCATCCATAAAACTCTTTAGGTTGGTAAGTTTCACTTTCATGCTTCTCTTATTTTAATTTTTTCCACCAAGCTATCTAAACCGTGAAAGATCTAGAAAACAGAAGAAGCTTTGTTTCTTAAAGGCTCAAACTTTACAGAAGATCTGGTTCTCACTTCAATCAAACAAAACGAATGCAAATTACAATCTTAATCAAACACCTTAACTTATCTCATTGAACTATTCAAGTCCTTTTACACCTCAATGACACATTATAAGGTTGTCAAGGTTTGTATAATTTTCAATCAAGTCAAGATGTTCTTCCTATCTGTAGAAAATATTAGTCGTGTATTCTTACTCGCCCTAACACCGCAAAGTCCAGACGAAAGGCGTGTTTCACAGCCAGAAGTAAAGCATTGCCTGATTTCAATAAACATGCCAAGAATTGTTAGCACTTAAGTATTGTATATATGAAAATTTATTGAAAGAAGTTGATTTCACCATACCTCTTGAACAGAAACAATAGATGAGTCATAACTAAGCATTGCAGATGGCACAGAACTTAACTCTTCTTCTGATTTCCTCTGCATATTCATCTGTTCTTGCTTTACTGCACTAGTTTTAGCTGGCTCTGTGTTGCATCTCTCCCGCTCAAGCCGCTCTACTCTCTCTTTCAACCGCTGCAACTCGGTCTGATACTCTGCATCATTTGCAGAACAACTTTCTCGCGAATAATCTCTCTTGACACTTCTTTCTCTTTTTTGTTTAGATGATCTCTTAGACATCTTTTTCATCAACAAATCAGGTTTACACAAACCCTTTTCTCCATTTTTAGTTTCAGACTCCTGCTTCAAACTCTCGTATTGATCTCGAAAATCCGTAAGCTCTTTCAATTGCTCATCCAGCTTCTTGATCTGGTCTAAAGTCTTCTCCTGATCTTTTCTTGAATCCAAGCTCTGCTCTATAACTCCCTTCTCCACAGGAACTGTATCAATCGGTTCAGGAGACGGCGTTTGAGACCTATCGCAAAATCCCATACAATCCTCATCAATTCCACTGTATCCCAAGCTCATAAGCTTGCATCTATAAGCATGTAATTTGCTCTCAAGATTCTTGATTTCAACTTCTTTCTGGTAATTCAAATCCTCCAAAAGCTCAAGTGACAACTCAACATGATCCATTCTCTCCTCAACCATTCTTTTGTATTGGCTAGCTTCCATAGCAAGCATCGCCTTCTCGCCTTGAAGCCTAAGTATCACAGACATGGCTTCACTCGCTGATGAGGCTGTAGCTTCTCTCTCAGCATCCAACTCTTCCTCTAGTCTCTGCACATCTTCCTTCATTTCATAAAGAGCTATTCTAAGATCTGTCGACTCAACTCCACGCGTATCTAAGCTAAAGCTTCTTCCTACCATGTCTCTGCAGTTGCAAAAACACTATATATATAAAATCTATCAATTACTATACATTTCAATTCAATAAATTATTTCATCATACAGTAAATAATATAGTTCCTAAAATCTTCTAAACATGTAGAGAACAAAAATCTCATAATACCTAGTAAATTTTGCAGGCGAACACGAGTTTTGTCGACGAGCGAGTCCCCAAGAATGGCCTCAGAAAGATGTTAAAAAAATATTTCTGGAGAAAATTTTGTGTATTAAAGGACACATAGGAAACTAAAATGGTAACTTAGAAAAAATTAAACCTAATAAAGGAAACAAAATAACCAAAAAAAGGGAGTTTTATTCATTCAACACAAGCCACGCTTGACCAAGAATCATTATGATGCTTTGTATATACATAATTATATATCGTTAAAAGTAGAAAGTTTCTTAAATTTTGAATGGACCATTCATGGAAAATCGTTTTTTTTTTATACCACAAATTATACCACCGTGTGTGAACTTATCCCAATCAACGTAAAAAATTAAATTTAGTACTTTAACTTCTAATTTTGTATGAAATTAATACATTTAGTGTAACAGCGTCAAGCTGTCGCTAAATCTCAATAACATAGATTTCATGTGTGAAACGATGTCAATTCAGATTAGTAATTGACCACATTTGTAATCTACATGACATTAAGATTCAATTGGCCTTTCATAAACTCATTATTAAACTGTGCTGGCAAAAAAAAAAAAAAAACTCATTAAACTGTGAGAGAAAAAGAGAGTTTAATATCATAATCACTAAAATATTCCTATAAAATATAATGATGAGATATCAAGAAAAGAGCTGGAACATACATTAATGAAACTTTGAATGCTTAATGTGACTCATTGAACTATTAGAAAACAAGGTTAGTATACTAAATAGTCAAGTATTCCTCTAAAATATTGATGAAACTTTGAATGATGAAGCTAATGTGACTTTTTTTTTGTTGTTTTTGGTTGCGTGGGACATGTCTTCTTAGCTTTTCTTCCCGCAAAGTGATGTTTGAATCTTCTTTTTTCAGTTGAAATTTAATCTTTCCGTTTAATATAATATAAAAGGTACTTCATGAAGAAAAAGACTAATGAGAATTAAGTTTTCAATATTACAAGACTAGGTATTAGCTCCTGTGGGGCATATCAAATTATTGTGCATTCAGCTAAATTTAGATGAACTTAAATAAGAGAAAAACGATATTTTGTTAGACGAATATCCCTTTAGTATTTAGGGTTTCTTTTGTATTAATGTGTGAATAATAAGTTAATATAATTTAAAGGCATATTAATTTTTTTTTTTTTGTAAAAAAAGGAATCTTAAATTCTTAATATAGGTCCCAAAAACCCGTTATATTTTTATACAATAGACCTCGAAATGGCATTTCTCTAATCAGTCAAGTAGGGTCCAAAATGATACACTTTGATTTGTATCCACGCTACCGCGAGAGAATAATTTTTTATAAATAATTTGATATGGTAGTTAATTTTAAAATATAATTTGTTTTTAAAATTTAAGTGGTGTTAACATTCTCCGTTGAAAGAATTCTATCATTCTATGTATGAGATAATTTCATTTATTTTAAAGGCTAAATTAATGGATGGAGATTTATTCATTTAATTATTTTATGTTTTTAACATATAATAATAAACATCCAATGTTATTTTAATTTTTAATTTTAAAAATTTTAAATTATTTAAATTATTTACTTATTTTAAGTTTATATTTTATTTTTAACTAATTAATATATATAAATTTTAGTAATGAAGTTGAAAAATAGATTTAGAGAAGGTTTTATTTTCAAATGTATATATTAGAACAAATATTACAGATTTGTTTGGTTGATAAACATATATATATAAAATATTATTTTCGATTTTATAATTTAGGAATTATAAATTATTTAATATTAGTTATTATATTTACTTATTTAAAATTATATTTTCGTTTTACCCAATTAATTTATATAAAATATTTAAATGAAGTTGAAAAATATGTTTTGTGAAGATTACTAAGATAGTTTAGACTTTTTTGTCGTTAATGAATTTTTTTTTATACATTGTACCAATGACATTTATTGTAATTTTTTACAAATTTTAAATTAGTTTGATAAATGCACTTCCCTAATATTAGTATAGATATCACTGTTTTTTCTTGCCCCTCGTAGTTCATGCAGAGGTTAGAAGTTAGTCCGGACTCCGGAGACCTCAAATATCACTAGATTTTTGTTTGTTAAAGGGTTCAAATATCAAATATCACTAGATTGCGATGAACAAATATGATTAGTTTGTGTTTAATTAAGATCTTTATAAACATCATAAACATCATTGCAACTTGTTTCTTATACCTTCACGAATAAATTAGAAAAAATTAACATGCTGTCATACTGTTACATGGTTCATTTTGATACTCGAGAGTTTTAATACCCATTCTATAAGTTATACATATGATGTCCTGAACACTCCAAAGTACCAACTTAAATACACATTTGAATATTGGGGTTAAGGTAGTTTATTTTTATCTGTGAATTTTTGTTGGTCGATATGTTATATTCTGCAAGAACATGCTGTAGAAAAAAGGAGACAGCAAACTATTGTTCCCAAGATGTGATACAAAGTTAATGTAGTTACTGTGTTCAATGATGACACCAAGGAAACCATATCTTCAGAGTAGATCATTACCCAAAGAATCCTTAATGAAGATGTTTGGTTTCGCGTAGCGGTCATAAAATGAACCTCACATAGTATAATGAACTTATTGAAGATGTACATTAGAAGATATTATATACCTTATAGCTTTAGGATCACATTGAAAATTTTGAAATTCAACTAAGAATCATGGTGAATAATTAAGTTGTTAAAACTACAAGCAGAGCCTAAATGTGCTTAGAAGATAGATAAATGCCAATTCCAATTAGAGTGAATAAGTCGTATGAAACAAATGTTATGAATCTAAGGCTTTACTACACTGCAGTTCACCAAATCAAAATGACACAATAGATGTTCAAATCGAAATGCATGGGCATCCGAATATTCGGGTCGGGTTCGGATCTTTTGAGTATAGGAGTTTTAGACCTGTATAAATATTCATAGTCACAGAATTTCAGAACGGGTTCAGATCGGTTCTATTCTGGTTCGGGTTGGTACGGGTCCTATAAAACCAGTACCTATAAAAATCCATATACTTTATGGTAGAATCCAGTTTGGGTATATTGGATCCAAATTTAGTAATTTTTTTATCCGAAATGTGTTAAAATACCCGAAAATAGCAAAAATACTCGAACCCAAAAAAAAATTTAATACCAAAATATTTGAAATTTACTAAAATACCCGAAAATAGCTAAAATACTCGAACCAGGAACTTTTTTTTTTAAATATCAAAATACTTAAAATGTGCTAAAATACCCGAAAATACCAAAACAATAAAAGCCTATATTTGTGTTAATGTATTTAGTTTCAGGTATTCGGCTGCCCGATCGGTTGTCGGGTAATACACGGAATCGAACCAATACCCACGGTACTATGTGTGAAGGAACCATCGGGTAAAATGGCCATAACCGTTCTGATCCGAACCGGATTTTTCGGGTTGGTTTCGGGTCTGAGTATTTTGCCTAGGGCTAGATGTTCTAGACAGATGAACAAAACCTCAGATTCTATCACCAATCTTCAAAACCAAAATGTCCTGAAACTAGAATATAGTCATTAAACTTAAACCTTACACCATTGATTGACAAAAGGTTGCTGCTTTTCTCTGTATTCCTCTTCTCAAGTCCTTTTGATCTTCCGATGAATCGAGATACATATACTCTACTTAGTAATCAGATTTATTTCAATCTTGAAATGTAAGATAACATAATGTTTTCCAACAATGTCTGACGGCTAAACCTAAACCCCACAAGAAGGGGAAGCACGTCGAAAATCAATGATGAGAAGAGTAGCGACACAATGAGCAAGAGCACCAAAAACTACAAAAACATGGAATATCTGATGACTATGTCCTGCAATATCAAACGCTCCAGGCTTCCATCTCTCAGGGACACGGCTAACATAAAACACAGCTCCCAAAGCATAAGAGATTCCCGTGGCAACCTCGTAACCGAGGGCAATGAATACGTTAGGGTGACCCCAGTAAAGAAAAAGCACATGTACAGCAGGTATCACAGCAGATGATCCCATTGCAAGGAAAAGATTTGCTCTGAAATGTCTGAAACGCGGCGCAGAGAGAGCTGGAGATAGGAGAGTGATGATGGCGAGGAGACCGAGGAATGAGATCGAGGATAAGTAGAGGAAACGGAAGAAAGGGTTGCAGGAGAAAGCGTAGTAGATTGGTGCGAAGAAAGAGGCGACGATCATAAGAGAGATCCCTGCGTAGTCTAAACGCCAGAAGAAGAGGTTGAAACGTTTTGAATGACAAGCGAGGAGATGTGAAACAGAGCTGCAGATTAAGCAACCCATTGCTCCAGCTAAGAACACGAGCCATGGCCATTTTGGAACAGCTTCTCCTTTAGTGTTGAGAAGTGAGATGTGTTGTGTCACGTTCGAATCCTGCGAGAGACAATCTTTTAAGTTTAGTAATGTGAACGAAACAAAGGACAGTTTTTCTTGTTTTTTACTTCAGAAGTCCAAAGTTATGTAATTTTTTCAAAGGCTCAAAGTACAAAGAGAAGAAAAAGTCCAAGAAATATATCGAAAACTACAACACATGGTGGGGGTAGTTTACCACTACTTTATTGCATAAGCATCGTATATTATATGATCAGAAAATGACAAAGATGTTGTTCATTTGTTATGTGTATAATGACATTACTTTACTAGCATCAGCATCGTAATAATTTTATAAAAACAAAATATGTCCCCAGTGTGAATATTGTTCATTCATTTCTATTATGCACTAGATAACTCAATTCCAACTTCTTATGTGCAAAAACAATGGATGTCAAAATTGTTAATAAGTGAGATCATCTATTATATGTATTTTGTAATTAACATGGATTTTGTGCGAGTCATGTTCTTTTATCTGATGATATGCTATTTTATACGTAAAAATACACATTTATTTGTTGTTTTTATCACCATGTGCTTTTTTTTTTTTTGCCAATTTTAGAGCTTTGGCTATCTATGAAATAAGTATTCTGTTTTCTTATTGTTTTCTTATGAAAAGATAAATTAGAAATTTTGTTTGAAAAATCAGATTGAAAATATAAACAAAATAAAAAAAAATTAAATCTATATTTTTATTATGTGGAAGGAATATTTTTTAAAAATCATAAAATAAGTAACGACACATAGGAAAAAAACAAAATTTTCAATCTTGTATTAGGGATATGTGTAGCATTTTTGTATTCAGCATGTGACATAAGATAAGATAAGCCCAGCAAATTTAAAAAGAATACAAAAATCTTACATGATGAAACAGAGTCTGATTGCTCGAGAGGCAAATCCTTGCTCTATCACCGGGTCCCACACACACACAAAAAGCCCGTTTTATTTATTTTATTTTAAATCTTCTCAAAAGAAATTACCAAAATTACTATTTTGACCTCAGAGGTTTCTTACCCGGACATGCCGTTGAAAAGGCCGGCGATACCAAGCTCCGTCGTCTCCAATGAACTCACCACCGTCATCCACACAAATATCAGAAATCCGATTAAGTGCCTAACGATTATCAAAATCCCAAACCAAACGAATCAATTCTAATTAAAAAAAAAAAA
>VBRH01000340.1:77308-88124 GCA_014578085.1 Cardamine resedifolia | reverse complement strand
TTTTTTTTTTTTTTTTGGTCAGCCGACTGCAAGTTCAAATGTTAAATAGTAACAAATACTCCTCATTACGAGTTTAAGTTTTTTACACATGTATTAAGAAATTAATTCATTTTTTGTTTTGTTTTTATTAATAGACTATATAAATGTATTAGATTGATTAATTAATAAAATAAAGTATTATGGATAAATATCAAAATCTGCATTGAAATAAAAACAACACTTTACAATACAAAAAATAATAAAAGACATTTTTTATAGAACGGAGAGATATATTATATGTAAATTGTTATCTACCATAATTATGTTTTTGTTATAATGTTTGAAACACTTTAAAAAGAAAGATTTGGGTTTATCAAACGTAAACATACACAAATGTTAAAACATCAATAAAATTTGAGTACGTCAGCACGAATGCCAAAAAAAGAAGCCAATCAGAGTTTGTTCATGATTTGGCGCCGAATAACGAACAAAATTGTATTATCATTATTCATTACTTTTTTTTTGTGCGTGAATGTTGATATTTAAGCATTTAAGAAAAATACTCAACTTTTTTTTTTTTTTTTCGTAGCAGGGTAGATTTGCAACCAAAGCCGACATTGATCTCCAACACCCATAGTAATCGGGTATTCTTGTCAATAAAAAAATTATTGACACATAGACCAATTGAAGATTCGTATTTGGTAGGATTCGATATTAATTATGGACATAAAACCATTCATTTTCATGTAGATATTTTAATTGTTTATTTGGAAAAAGTATGTTGTTTTATAGATCATCAATGAGTTTTTGACGACCAGATTGTGGTATTTCTATATATACATATATATTAAGAATCATATTTGATTTGACTAATCGTTATAAAAAAAGGGAGAAAATGCAAAAAAATCTGTATTGTGAATTATCTTCACAAACTTGTGCATTGAGTTGTCAATTTTTATTTTATTTTTAACAACTACGAAGATGGAATATTTTTTTCAACTGAGGAGACATAATTTTTTTAATCAATCAACCAAGAAGAGTTTTATATATGTAAAAAAAAGATTTACAACGATAATTTTAGAATATATATATATATATATATTTGATAAAGATAAAATTTAGAATATTGAAACTAAAGACTTTATATATATATATATATT
Source organism: Cardamine resedifolia (assembly GCA_014578085.1). NCBI lineage: Eukaryota > Viridiplantae > Streptophyta > Magnoliopsida > Brassicales > Brassicaceae > Cardamine > Cardamine resedifolia. The sequence continues at coordinate 86,985 of VBRH01000340.1, read as the reverse complement.
TTTTTATTTTTTTTGATAAAGATAAAATTTAGAATATTGAAACTAAAGACTTATGAAAAAAACCAATGGACTTGTTCTCAATTTCACATAATTATTTTCTTCAACACCAATTTCACTTTTCTGAAGAAAATAAATTGGTTAGGCCACTTCCTTCACATTTGGGCCGGAGAACCGACCTATACATTGGTAGGAGTTAGGAGCCATGGCTATTCTCTTACGTCTACGTAATTTATATCTGATCACTTTTTCAATTTTTGAATCTCAATTACACGTGAAATAAAGTGATTAGTCTTAAAGAAAATATATTTTCAACTCAAATTTTTTCCCCATTAGACATGTACATTTTAAATAAAAGTGGTTTTTTTTTTTATGAATTTAAGTGTTCGCATGTATTGTTACGTGAAATGCAAAGATCAAAATTAAAATATTTAAAATTCAGTTGTCTATATTTTCTGAAACTCACGGTATCGATATGCCTTAATCTCTATCAAAATATAAACTCATCGTCAAAATGAGGAATCGAACAACACCATATATTTATTGTAAACCAAAATATAAGAATCTAAACATTTAAGTTTTAAGGTAATCTAATAACACTAATAAAAGTACACTATATGTTGACTACTGATATCAACAAAATTAAGGTTTTTGTAACACGCATGTGAGATTGAATTAATGGTAGCAAAAGCGGGGTTAATTCGGTTAGTGATTGGTTGTTATCATTCTAAATCTTTATTAAACTTTGATTTTGTGCAAGTAAATTGAGTAGCCAATATAGCCTAATACAAATCAAGACAAATACAGTAGTTTATAGTTAGATCGAGTAAAGATGGAGTCAACAATGAATGTAGTTAAAGAAACAATTAGAGGAGAATAGGGTTAGGCAGAGGGAATATAGGTGACGATAAAACTTTGGTTATTTGTTTATGAGTGGACAACACTGGAATGAAAAGACGAGATTGCCCCTAAAAGAAGTAACTTGTGGCAGAGGTACAAAACTGGATGGGGACAGAGAGGGAAAACAATGAGCAGTGGAGTGTGTTTGAATGGTTACTTAATAAAGAAGGAGAAAGGTTGAGTCAATCAATCAATCTAACTGTTGATTTCTTGTCATTGTGGACCATGTCAATTTTTTCACTTGGTCTTTTTTTTTTTTTTTTTTTTGTCTCGTTTCTCTCTTAGACAAAAACAAAATAGGTGTATTTATTTATCTTACTTACCCTCAAATCTATGTATGATAACACTCTTTTTCATTGTTGTAAAAGATAAAAGAGTATTGGTTTGTTTAATCTTTCTTTGATACGAAGGGTAATTTTTTAAATTGAAATATCTAAAGTCGGATTCTAAAATAAATATACTAAAAGAGATTAAGAGGCGAAGATCCAAAATTTTCACGCTTTAAAAAAAAAAAAAGTAATTTTTGTATAGCTCCAAATTTTTTCGAAATTTGGTTGATTGTAGAAATTATTGTTTTAAATTGCATTTATAGAAACCCAAACATTGTTATATTTTTGTGTAAATTCTAGCAAAAAATCATATCTTTGGCTTTCTAAACTTTTATTTTCCTCATGTTTTGTTACTTATTTCTAAATTTAGAACACGTATAACCTTGAATCAAAATCTGTAACTATTAAACCGGCCTTAATCCAAACCAAACCATTTTATACGGTGTGCCTGATTTTTGTCGACCTCTCACAAATGGAGGTTACTAGTTAGTAGTTACTATTAGACTTAAAGTCCATATTTTTGTTTTGTTTTGTTTAATACTTCTAGTTAATAGTTTTTTTATATAAATTACTTATAGTTTATAGTTGATTCCATTAATAGCAATGACATGAAGCTTGTCTTCATGCTACATTTGGTGGTGGGGATATCTTTATCTTATAGACCAATATTTTATTATAGTTTCAAGCAAAAGGAGTAATACTCTATTAAATTATATATTCTTCCATATTTACTTATTTTCCTCTCCTGTTTCGGCAGAGTGCTATTTTAATGGATATAAAATATATATAGGACAAAGATCTTTGTTTCTATTTATCAAAAAAAAAAAAAAATTTGTTTCCAATTTCTATCCTTAAATTTAAAAATTACCTTTATGACAAAATATAATCAAAATGTCGATTTGCAACAAAAAAAAAAAAAACTGTTGATATTTCTTTTACAAGAATTGTAATCAAACTAAACCGAAACCCATTTGGTTTTACGGTTTTTTATCAAACCAAAGAAAGAAAAAAAATTCTAACAGTTTATTTAATTGCGTAATTAACGGAAAAGTTAAGTTATCTGGACACAAACAGTTTATTTACTTTTTTGACAGGACAAAAACAGTTTAATAACCATTCAACTTTTTTTCATACAATGATTAACTTTATGCTGTTCTTACTTTTGGGAACCAATCCACGATTTGTTACAATTATTTTGAGAATCTTAAATATATATTTCATCAGTAACATATAAAAAACGAATACACCAAGATTTTTGATTCCATTAATTATCACTCTTTACATTCTTCATTTCGTCCAAAACCATATATACAAAACATAGGGACTGATTCTTAACTTCCAAAATTATAAACATATATATTGTTTTAGCTTATAAGACAGAAATATGATATTGATTTTGGTTTCAATGGTTTAAAAAGGTTTAATCTCACAGACAATGAAGGATAGAGATATTCCCATGGAGTTGTTGTACCTGCCTCTTTAGACACGGTAGAGCTTAATAACCTGATCGATCTTGGCGCGACAGACCGGACAACCCCATTTCTTGGATTTGATCTCGTTCAAGCAAGACATGCATCCCGCGACATGTCCACATGGGACACAAACTGCTTCAGATGGAGCATCCAGACAGATCGCACACGTTCCAGTGCTCCCGTCTTCATTCTTTTCACTATCTGCTGAAGCTGGAAGAGAAGAAGAAGAAGATGGGACATCTACAGGTGTTGAATCGATTGATGGGTAATGAATTGGACCATCCTCTGCGGCTGCTATATCATCATCTCTCAATGGAGGAGCTGATGGTGAAGGTTCTTGGACAATGCTGACACTTTCATGGCTATTGAAACCTAAGGCGCTTGCTTTTCCTGACGGTGCAGTTGATGAGCTTGGACCGGTTGAGGAACTTGCTTGACCAATGGAATGGTGACTGAGATTTGTTGTGCCACTCATTGTCATGTGAAGTGAGGCGTTCATTGCCATGGCTAGTTCATCTTCTGGTGGTGGTGGTGGAGCAGATGTTGCCATTTGGAGAAAGACCGGTAGATGCATTGGCTGTATATTTATATTCCAAGAGAGTTTCAATACATAAAACAACGAAGGAAGAAACGTATCAATGAATATAAACAAATCCAATGGATGTTGTTTTCAACATTACCTGTGGAATCCCTTTACATGCATCACAAAACCAATTCAGCTGTTGTCTGTCACCTTCATTCGCAGGTGCGAGTTTAAGACGTGTTTCTGTAAGAAATAGAGACAAGATTACATGTTTCTTCTTCACTGAAACAAAATTTTGACAATGCAAGACCATATAAAACAGATACTTTTTTGGCAAACTAAAACATAGTGGTGGTTAAAAATTATAATAAGAACTACGGATAGTTTGTCAGCAACTAAACAGTGTAGACTTACGCCTAACTAGTAGGGAGGCGCAGGCCCTTCGTCTTGGGACTATCCACCAGAATAAAATTCAATCAACATCCACAAAACTAGAGGTTGCGTGTCAATAACATACAAAAGTATCGGGAAAATTACTTGTGGAGTTATGAACAAGCATCACTGAATGATCAGACTGCTTTGCTTTTGGTTCTTCCAAGTTCGCTTTCCATAAAGGCATAACCGTCCGTGGCTGTGCATCCTGATTACATGATACCAATTTATAAAGCAGATAAACCAAATATGCAAGAGTCAAACATATTGTAAGTGAAAAGTATGTTAATCTTGTTCTCTGAATTATTATTATCTAACGATGATCGTACCTGAAGACTAGCATACACAAGCAGCTCTAACTTACAAGGCTTTGTAGAGTTTCTTGAACCAGTTGGTACGATGACTACCCATCTGAAAATCATAAGGTCTAAAGAAGATTCATAGCCATGTTCATAAGGAAAATGTTTTCCTCAGAGTTTAGGGAAGAGAAACGAGTTATCCGTGACCAAAAAAACAGCTAAGGGTGAAGTCCATTGGAAACTCACACTCTTCTTGAAAGAAGCTGCGGAGCAAATAAGTTAAGAAAGGTAGGGCCGTTAAATTCACGCATCCATCCAGAGAACAAGCAGATGTGACTCTACAGAATCCAACAATTCAAAATTATTAATCCACAAAGTAATCATATCTTTCACAGCCTGGTTACACAATAATCAAACAGGTATTACAAACATACCTCAATTGCACGTACGACGTTACTGAAACCTTTGACTCTAGCAACCTCGAGAGGTGTTTGACAATCATCATTGAGAACAAGTGGATTTGCTGCAAGAAATTGGGATATGCCGTATGAAATAAAGAAACGATAAGCAGATACTGAACACACCAAAAGAGGACAAACACTTACCACCATGCGAAAGAAGTAACTTAACAGTGTTCTCAAGACCTGTTTTCGCAGCATGGTGCAGAGGAGTCCCAGTATGAGGAGCTAAAGAGAAAAAAGAATTAACACATTAGCTAAATCACAGTCTAAAAACTCTCATCATAAGCATCTCTAAGATCACAGCACGATTTGGAAAACCAAAACCAGAGTCATGAAGCCTCTAAAAGAACCAACAAGGTCTCAAACTCCAAACACATTCACTAAATGCAAGCTTGATAAGTTGTTACATTTCAATGACTATTCACAGCATTCATGTTACCAGATCCTAACTTGGTATATAAGACAGCTACTCGAGCTTCAATTTGAGCATAAACAAGAAACTTAATATAACAAATTTCGAGAAAACTTAAAAAAAAGAAGGGAAGATGATCTTTGAAATACCAGGACGATAAGCATTAACATTAGAGCCCAACTCAATCAAAGTCTTAGTAACATCATATAGCTCTGCATTCATACAAGCCAAGATCAATGGAGTTTTCCCTTCTCTATCAGTCCACTGCATTCCAAAACACACACAAATCACAATTACATTAAAAAAAAAAAAAACCTAATTTCAACAAATTTGATTAACAGAATTCAAAATTGAGAGAGAAAAAAAGAACCTCAAGGTCTTCACCATCTCGATGAAGAACTCGAACCACTTCAGAGTTACCATAACTCACTTGCTGATACAACAATTCTCCTTTTGATTGTTGTATCCCCATTTTTTTTTTGTTTTCTCACCGAGCAGAAAGGAATAAACTTTACACAACCCACAAGAAAAGCTCTCGTCTTTATACAAGTAGAATCAAACGAGAAACAAAAATCTCGGAAAGATTTGAGTTCGGAGAACGTCTCAGAGGAAAGTGAAACAGCTTGTTTCTGTAGACTGTAGAGTTGATGAATTTTGTAAATTGCTCTTTACATTTTAGAAAATTTCTAGGTTTCTGTTCTAAGAAGCATATCTTTTTTTCTTTTAATTTATTTATATAAACTAGACCGGTCTGGAATTTGGTTATTAATCAAACCGAACCGAAACAAAAACTTTCTAATATTGCTAACCAAATGACATGGTTATTTTTGTTTACACCATAGATACTAGATATTGTGGAGCAAGAATCTCAAATATACTTATTTATCAGTAACATAGAAAAAAAAAAAAAAAACAGAATAAACCAAGCTTTGATTCCATTAATATCAATTTAAACAATAATAACATATTAACACTCTTTACATTCTTCATTTCGTCCAAAACCATATAATATATACAGAACATAGGGACTGATTTTTAAGTTGCAAATTATAATAAACATATATTGTTTTAGCTTTTAAAACAAAGAAATAGGGTATTGATTTTGGTTGAGCAATAGAGATGTATATAGTTTCAATGGTTGAAAAAGTTTCTCACAGACAGAGAGGGAGAGAGATAATCCATCCCATTGATGGAGTTTGTACCTCTCTCTTTAGACACGGTAGAGCTTAATAACCTGGTCGATCTTGGCGCGACAAACCGGGCAACCCCATTTCTTGGATTTGATCTCGTTCAAGCAAGACATGCATCCCGCGACATGTCCACATGGGACACAAACTGCTTCAGATGGAGCATCCAGACAGATCGCACACGTTCCAGTGCTCCCGTCTTCATTCTTTTCACTATCTGCTGAAGCTGGAAGAGAAGAAGAAGATGGGACATCTACAGGTGTTGAATCGATTGATGGGTAATGAATTGGACCATCCTCTGCGGCTGCTATATCATTATCTCTCAATGGAGGAGCTGATGGTGAAGGTTCTTGGACAATGGAGGAGCTTGCTTTTCCTGAGGGAGGAGGAGGAGGAGGAGGTGCAGTTGATGAGCTTGGACCGGTTAAGGAACTTGCTTGACCGATAGAATAGTGATTGAGATTTGTTGTGCCACTCATAGTAGTGTGAAGCGAGCCGTTCATTGCCATGGCTAGTTCATCTTCTGGTGGTGGTGGAGCAGATGGAGCTGCTTGGAGAAAGACCGGTGGATGCATTGGCTGTATATTTAAATTCCAAGAGAGTTTCAATATATAAAACAACGAAGGAAAAAACGAAACAAGAAATCTGTACAAATCCAATGGATGTTATTTTCAACGTTACCTGTGGAATCCCTTTACATGCATCACAAAACCACTTCAGCTGTTGTATGTCCCCTTCAGTCGCAGGTGCGAGTTTAAGACGTGTTTCTGTAAGAAAAAGAGACAAGATTATATGCTTCTACTTCACTGAAACAAAATTATGATAATGCAAGAGCAGATAAAACAGAGACATCAGTTTTAGATACTTTTTTTGAGAAAATAAAACATGGAGATCGAAAAATTCTAATATGAACTAAGGATAGTTTGTCAGCAACTAAACAGTGTAGACTTACGCCTAACTACTTGAGGCCCACGTCTCCCGTGGGAGGCGCAGGCCCTTCGTCTTCGCCTCCTGCGGCTTGGGACTATCCACCAGAATAAAATTCAATCAACATCTACAAAACTAGAGGTTGCATGTCAACAACATATAAAAGTGTCGAGAAACTTACTTGTGGAGTTATCAACAATCATCACTGAAGTATCAGACTGCTTTGCTTTTGGTTCTTCCAAGTTCGCTTTCCACAAAGGCATCACCGTGCGTGGCTGTGCATCCTGATCACATAATAGCAGTTTATAAAGCAGATAAACCAAATACACAATACTTTAAGCACATTGAAAGTGAAACGTATGTGTGACTTTGTTCTCCGAATATCTACTGATCATTTTACCTGAAGACTAGCATACACAACCAGCTCCAACTTAAAAGGCTTTGTAGGGTTTTTTGAACCAGTTGGTACAATGACTACCCATCTGCAAATCATAAGGTTTAAAGAAAGATTCACAGCCATGTGGAAAATGAATTATCGAACAAACACAGACAAAAAGGACAGATAAGGATGAAGTTTAATGGATACTCACACTCTTCTTGAAAGAAGCTGCGGAGCAAATAAGTCAAGAAATGTTGGGCCGTAAAATTCACGCATCCATCCAGAGAACAAGCAGATGTGACTCTACAGAATCCACAATTCAAAATTTTATTAATACACAAATGCAATCATCATATGATCAAACAGGCATTCCAAGCATACCTCAATTGCACGTACGACATTGCTGAACCCTTTAACTCTAGCTACCTCAAGTGGTGTCTGACAATCATCATTGAGAACAAGTGGATTTGCTGCAAAAAAAATGGGACATGCCATATGAGATAAAGACTCGATAAGCACATGTAGAACTCACATTCATCTATTTGTAAGCGACGACAAACACTTACCACCATGCGTAAGAAGTAACTTAACAGTGTTCTCAAGACCTCTTTTGGCAGCATGGTGCAGAGGAGTCCCAGCATGACGAGCTAAAGAGAAAAACAAAAATAACCACATTAGCTAAATCACAGTCTAAGAACTCAAATCATTTCTCATCATAAGCATCTCTAAGATCACAATACAATATGGAAAATCAAAACCACAATCATAAAACCTCTAACAGAACCAACAAGGTCTCAAACTACAAACGCATTCACGACATGCAAGCTTGATAAGTTGTTACATTTCAATGACTCTTCCCAGCATTCATATCAACAGATCCTAACTTGGTATTAAGCCAGCTACTCGAGCTCCAATTTGGGCATAAACAAGAAACCAATTTTGAGAAACGTTCAAAGAAAAGGGAAGATCTTTGAAATACCAGGACGATAAGCATTAACATTAGAGCCCAACTCAATCAAAGTTTTAGCAACATCATATAGCTCTGCATTCATACAAGCCAAGATCAATGGAGTTTTCCCTTCTCTATCCATCCACTGCATCCCACAAAAACACACAAATCACAATTACCAAAAAACCCTAATTTCAAATCAATTTCAATCAAATTGATTAACAAAATTCAAAATTGAGAACCACCTCAAGCTCAGCACCATCTTGATGAAGAGCTCGAATCCCTTCAGAGTTACCATAACTCACTTGCTGATACAGCAATTCTCCTTTCGATTGCTGTTGCCCCATAATTTAACTCACCGATCAAAAAAGGATGAAACTTTAACACAACCCACAAGAAAAAGCTATCGTATTTAAAAGTAGAATCGATCGAGAGACAAAAATCTCGGGAAGATTGAATTTTTATTGATCAAAGAGAAGCGATAACGAAACGACGATAGGAGAGAAGATTTATTCACACTTTGGATATTATTATTTTTTCCTTAGCAGAGAAGAGAGTTCGGAGAAAGTCACAGGGTTAATTCAGAGGAAATTTCGTCTTTATTTCGTCTTATTATTTTAAGAAATTTTTTAAAATAGTCAGATTTAACATTTTCATTTTATTTGAGTCAACTATTTAATGATTTATGGTATAATTTTTAAAGAATTAGGGATATAGTTTAAGGATTAGGGTTTAAGGTTTATAAAGGATTGACGATAGAGTTTAGGGATCAATCATAAATCATAAAAATGTGAGGTTAGAAGATTTATGCTATATAAGATAATTGCTCTTTAATAAAAATGTTATATGTGTGACATAAATGAAAATGTGTGATAAATATGGAATAAAAACAGTTGAACAATTTATATTGATTATTAAAATTTTAGAAATAAATATTAAGAGCTTAAATATGATTTGTTCTCTAAATTTCAACGTAAAAAATAATGTTCGGGAGGAAAAAGGGTAAAATGTGTAGATATAAAAATTTATAATCAATTTATATAAGTAAATACATATTTTTCTTTCTTAGAATTACTAAATAGCAATCAAATTGAAAGTTAAAAAAATATGAATTTAAAATTTAGTTAAATATTGACTTAAAAACTCTAATTTTATTCAAATTATGACATAAATTTTGTGAATCAGGTCACCGATTTTACCGATTTTACCAATTTTAATAAATTCGGATTTTACTTATACCCGAAACCAGTTAGATGACTGATTCCCGATTGAATTGGTATGACCGGCCGATCCGGTCCAGTTTTAAAAACACTAGAAAATGGCAAGACCATTAAGTTGCACATTAAGGTTCCATTAGATAGGGGGAATAATATATATATATATATATATTTATATTTAAAATATTAAATA
>VBRH01000340.1:64988-77225 GCA_014578085.1 Cardamine resedifolia | reverse complement strand
ATACACTTATATATGTATAATTTTATATTAAAAATATATTATATAGTATTCAGATATACTTGTCCATAATTTTTAAACTCTTTTAAAGATGTTATAAACTTATCTTTTAATATGTTTTTCAATCATTGTAGTTGTACTACTCGTTTTCCTAGTTGATGTGAGATTTTTAACACACACTTAATTTTTATATGTTGAGTAAATCTATATTCGTTTTCAAAAATTTGTTATGTAAAAAAATTCTAAAATTTTTAAATATATGGGTGATATGTTTATTTAATATTTTTTAAAAATAAGACCAAAGAAATATGAGATGATGGCCATAATAATTTTAAAAATTTAACAAGATATCAAAATTGGATATTAAATATCAAAATCTACTAAATTTTGTTGGTTATGATAGAGAAAGTTTTAGATTTTTTTGGTTATAAGGATAGTAATTTTAATTGTTAGACATATTCACCTTTTTATTATTTTTTTTGTTTTTACTACCAATGACAAATAATGTAATATTTTACATTTAAGTTGTCATTTTCTTAAATATACAGTAAAACCTCTATAAATTAATACTTGGTAAATTAATAAACACTATAAAATATTAAAAATTTTACATCCCAAATCACGTCAGTATAAAAATTAACAAAATTTGATAAAATAATAAGATAATAATGTTTTTTAAAAAATTCCTATGTACAGTAGAACCTCTATAAATTAACACTCTATAAATTAATAACCTCTCTAAATTAATAATTTTTTTCGGTCCCGAGTTGGAGCAATGTAATATTTAACATAATTTGACAAAATAATAAAATAATATATTTTTAAAAAATCTTATGTAATTATATGGTCCGATCAATATCATAAATTAATAATTATATAAAACTATAAAATATAACTAAAATAATTTAGTGAAATATGACTATAATATTATTTATTTATTCATAAATTTGTATTTTTGTGTAACTCATCTATAATTTTTTTCATACTATATCAAAAACATATGGTAATATCTTCTCAAATTACATCAAAATATAATTAAAATTGCATATACGATAATTATTTCCTAACATGTAACTGCCGCTAAAAATATTAAAGTATTATTTTCAATTTCTTACTTTAAATATGAATCGTATTTTGAAATTATGGAAATCTCTCTAAAAATTAATAATTATTAATTTATCGATTAATTAATACTCTCTCTAAATTAATAAAATCTTCCGTTCCCAATATTATTAATTTATAGAGGTTTTACTGTAAATATATGGTCTCATTAATATTATAAATTAGTTATCATACACCCATATATATGATATATATATGATATAATAATGTATGGTTTTAGTGTTTTTTTTTAAAATAGAATATTGTTAAAGCACATATCTAATTTTTATTGGATCAAACACCAATTGATTTGTTATGTTTCAAGCAGCTATGAGGAGACAAAAACCGATCCGGGAAAATATTAAATAACTTTGGATTGCGGTTTGGTTTGATTTTAAACCGAAACCCAAAATTAAATCGATTAGTTTGCTTAATCTAAACTCTAGATCTATTTTTTTTTCCCTAATTTTCTTTCAGCCACTCTTCTTCTTCTTCTTAAAATCTTTAACGTTTAATCTCATATGATAAATGAAGTTCACCTATTACTTAAATTTGTATTCATTCAACATTGATTTATTTTCAACTCTAACTAGGTTTCAAGCTGCGTTGTGCATTGGATAGCTTATTCTAAAACAATGTTATAAAATTTTATCACCGAAAATAATTGATTGTGAAACTGATACGATGTAAATAGCTTTATATATATATCCATAGAATAAGAGTCTGAGTTAGTCTAGAGTCTATGATTCTAGATCACAATATGTAGATTTGTAAACACTGGTTATTACGTAAGCGAGATATATTTTTTTTTTTGTAATTTCATTTGCAATTGATAAATGTGAAAATTGTTTTGTAAAATAGTATTTCAAAAATTTATAGCAACAAAAACATAGTAACATTGATGTGTTTAATTTACTACGGGTATTATAAATTAAATAAATATTGAAGCAGATTTTACTAAAAATAATTCTTTATTTATTAAGTACTAGATTAATAACCCGGCACTTGGGTGCAATATTTTTTAATTATAACTTTGTCGCTACAAAAAAAGCATATTGTATCACTTAAATTGTATCACAAAACTAAGTGATGTTATTTTAAATTACTTATTTACAAATGAAGCAAATATATATGACTTAGCATCAATTATATTAATTGATGTTATAATTAGCTAGATTCACATCAATTCAATAAAATTGATTTAATTTCTATCAATTTGTATCACTTTAACAAAATTGATATAAAATATAAAATTACATCGTTTAGATATTTTAGGTAACATCCATTTTTTAAATGACACAAAATTTACATCAATAAAAATTAAATCACGAATCTTAACATACACACATAAACACACATAAAATTTATGGGATGTTAACTTGATAAATCTTTGTTGTCTTCTTCTCTGTTTGATTTCGAAATTGATAACAGTTTTATATTAGAGGTTTCTTCTAGAATATGAATTTCATAAATTTCTTCTAGAATATGGATTTCATGAATAGGTTAAGTTGTGCTGCATTGAATGATCCACGGATTGTTATGAATTTGAATATCTCTATGAACCATTTGATTGAGTAGTCTATGAAATAGGTTACAAATGACCAAAATCTAAGAGAATTGCTCTGTTTATTTTGATATGTTGCAGATAAATTGCTTTTTACTCTATGAGAATACTTCTTGAATCTGCGATTCTTGACGATATTGAGAAGATCATTGACTTGGTAAAAACCATCGCATAAACAACCGGCTCATTTTCTTCTGCAGGTGTCAATAAAGTAAAATGTGTCTTATTTTTTTCATGCTCTTAACCATTTGTTTCATCTTTAGGACTTTACTGGAGTCCTATTGTTGTGGTTGACCTTGATTCTATGCGTGATGCGGTGAACAAACGGAGGGAATGAAAGTTTTATTTACTCCCATAGTTAGTTTTGAGGACAACAAATATGTATTTGCATTTCGTTATCAATTTTGTACTATGTATTATTACTAATGAAATTTGATGTTTTCTATTTTATGTTCTTCTAATACATTAAATATGATAAATATTTTTTTATATATTAGCTAAAATTAAAATATAAAATAAATATATTATTTAATTACTAAAAAGTGATAATAATATTTTAAATCAGTTGTTATAAATGATTTAACTATTAAAATCACTTATGAAAATTGACACTAATTTTAGTATCAATTATTTATAAGTCATGGAAATATTGGCATCAAATATTATAACTGTTGCAAATAATAACATCACTTACACAATGTGATGTAAAAGGTAACATCATTTTTTAATTGACACAAATTAACATCAATTAAAACAACTGATGCAAATATTATGTATAATTGCATCGTTTTGTTAACAAACGATGTCAATTATTTGCATCACCACAATTAGAGTCATTCTTCTAAGTGATGTAATGCATCATTTATAAGTAATACAAAAATAGGAAATAAATGATGCAAAATGATTTTTTTTGTAGTGTGTATTTTGTTAATTAATTAAATTATAAATTTTGTTTGGTGTTAGAAGAAGAATGTAATTGTTAACATAGTGATTAATTTAAGTTATGTAGGTGTTTTAGTAACTTTCAGCTTTCAAAATTGAAAACATATTTCATCATTATAAAAATAAAAATTAAGATGTGGACGGACGTCCATGGTAAAATAGATTAAAAACATCATAACTCTTGATCTACGTATCACGGAAATTTCGTCAGAGATCCGCTTCCCGCTTCGGAATGGGAATCATAAACTCTCGGAAGCTATTTTGTGTATATATATTATTTATTTTGTTTTAAATTTTTTCGATCCAAAAATTAATTTATCTAATCATACAAAATAGTTTTATTTTTTAACTTTTCAATATGTAAATTTGATTTGATTCTGTAGCTTATTTTCCATCATTCCCTGCTTATATAAACCAATCTTAATACAATTATTATGGAAATATATTTATATTATAGTAAAAACATGGCATTTTAATTGTTTTACCATGATTCTGTAAAACATCAACACCATCAAAATTTTCATTAACATGACAAAATTTGTTAACAATAAAACCAAAAAAAATAAGAGAATGAAAAATATTGATGATGTAGTTTATGTTGGTTCTTATTGAAATATATACACAAATTGTTGGGTAAGATTTAAATTTGCGAAGATATTTAAAGTAAAAAAAACTTAAGAACCACAACAAATGGTTTATAGTAACTAGAGAAAATTTCTATTTTTCTATCAAAGAAAACTTGGTTGAACACCTATTATCCATATATAAAATATAAAAGTTTGTTGACGTATATAACATTCTCTACACATAGACAAACACACATACGATTATTGACAATATTATAAATATTTTTTTACTGTAACAAATACTAGTATATTAATAAATTTGGTATAACCCACTATAAGTGATCTTGAAATTTCAAAATCAACTAATTAGACTTCATCATTTTCATCGAGCATTATGTTGGTAGGTTTCAAATCCCTGTGAATGATTGGAGCTAATATACGCGAATGCAAGTACGAAAGAAGCAGGACAATGTCTACAATAATAGAGGGATGTGTCTACAATAATAGAGGGATGTGTTTTTGAAGTTGTTATCGTGTAACCATCAAATTTATAGTGAAATTTTAAAAATATTATCATTAAAATGAACTAATTGACCAGAACAAGTACGTTAGTATCAAAAACAATACTTATAAATGTGTCCATTTATTAATATGTGAGAAAAAAATAAAAAATTATATTGATGAATTTTTAGCTTTATTTTGTCTACCTCTTTAAATTTCTTTACGGTTATATTCTACTATCAGCAAACATTCATTTGTACACAATAATTTAGAAATTCAAAAATTATTTTAAGCTGTTTGATGTCTCTTTCCAAATCTTTTGAGTTAAACACTCTTTATTTATTTTGTTGATGTCTTCTATTGAAACATATTATTGTTGCAACAATATATATAACGCGCGGTGCCGCGTTAGGTTAGGGAGCGGGGCTCATTTCATCGATCATTTTTGCACGAAGCAAGCTACTGCTTTCCTCACCACTGAGTACTCCGAACTGGTCCCCGCAAAGCCCTATACTGGGCCTTGAAATTTTTTCTTTTGGTTTAATCTTATTTGGTTTATATTATTTTTTTGTAATTAGTATATATTTCACCAATAAGATTCAATAAGATCAAACCAACACCAATCTTGCAAAACCTAAAGAAGAAAATTGTGAATTTTTTTTCCGCTTTGTAAGCCTGAATATATGGTAAAACAAATATTGGTTGACACAAATGTTTTTTCTAGACAAAGTAAAAACCTTTTAGAAAAATTTGTTTCTAGTTATTTAAGAATATATGGTTTACTAGAATGCATCATTTCCTAAATATGTGACTACAATCTAAAATAAACAATTTATACACTAAATTGTTTTTTTTTTGACACATTCTTCTTGAAAATTGTATTGTTTTCTTCTTAAAATAGGTTTTGACATCCAAACCCTCAATTAGGAAATAAATAATGCAAAATGATTGTTTTTTGTGTAGTGTGTATTTTGTTTGTTAATTAAATTATAAATTTTGTTTGGGTGTTAGAAGAAGAATGTAATTGTTAACAAAGTGATTAATTTAAGTTATGTAGGTGTTTTAGTAACTTTCAACTTTCTAAATTGAAAACATATTTCATCACTATAAAATCTTAAATAAAAATTAAGTTGTGGACGGACGTTCATGGTAAATTAGTTTAAAAACATCATAACTCTTGATCTAGGTATCACTGAAACTTCGTCGGAGATCCGCTTCCCGCTTCGGAATGGGAATCATAAACTCTCGGAAGCTTTTTTTGTGTATATATATTATTTATTTTATTTTAAATTTTTCATTCCAAAAAATTAATTTATCTAATCATACAAAGTAGTTTTATTTTTTAACTTTTCAATATGTAAATTTGATTTGATTCTGTAGATTATTTTCCATCATTCCCTGCTTATATAAACCAATCTTAATACAATTATTATGGAAATATATTTATATTATAGTAAAAAAGATGGCATTTTAATTGTTTTACCATGATTTTGTAAAACATCAACACCATCAAAATTTTCATTAACATGACAAAGTTTGTTAACAATAAAACCAAAAGAAAATAAGAGAATGAAAAATATTGATGATGTAGTTTATGTTGGTTCTTATTGAAATATAACACAAATTGTTGGGTAAAATTTAAACTTGTGAAGATATTCAAAGTAAAAAAACTTAAGAACCACAACAAATGGTTTTTAGTAACTAGAGAAAATTTCCATTTTTCTATCAAAGAAAACTTGGTTGAACAACTATTATTCATATGTAAAATATAAAAAGTTTGTTGACGTATATAACATTCTCTACACATAAACAAACACACACCATTATTGAAAATATTATAAATATATATATTCTTACTGTAACAAATACTAGTATCTTAATAAATTTGGTATAACCCACTATAAGTGATCTTGAAATTCCAAAATCAACTAATTAGACTTGATCATTTTCATCAAGCATTATGTTGGTTGGTTTCAAATCCCTGTGAATGATTGGAGCTAATATATACGAATGCAAGTACGAAAGAAGCAGGACAATGTCTACAACAATAGGGAGATGTGTTTTTGAAGCTGTTATCGTGTAACCATCAAATTTATAGTGAAATTTTAAAAATGTTATCATTAAAATAATCTAATTGACAAGAACAAGTACGTTAATATCAAAAACAATACTTACAAATGTGTCCATTTATTAATATGTGAGAGAATAATAAATAAAAAATTATATTGATGAATTTTTAGCTTTATTTTGTCTACCTCTTTAAATTTCTTTACGGTTATATTCTACTATCAGCAAACTTTCATTTGTACACAATAATTTACAAATTCAAAAAAATTTTAAGCTCTTTGATGGCTTTTTTCAAATCTTTTGAGTTAAACACTCTTTATTTTTTTTATTGATGTCTTCTATTGAAACATATTATTGTTGCAACAATATATAGTATTAAATACTTGAAAATGTTTTTTTTGGTTTAATCTTATTTGGTTTATATTATATTTTTGTAATTAGTATATATTTCACCAATAAGATTCAATCAGATCAAACCAACACCAATCATGCAAAACCTAAAGAAGAAAATTGTGAATTTTTTTTTGCTTTGTAAGCCTGAATATATGGTAAAACAAATATTGATTGACACAAATGTTTTTTCTAGACAAAGTAAAAACGTTTTATAAAAATTTGTTTCTAGTTATTTATGAATATATGGTTTACTAGAATGCATCATTTCCTAAATATGTGACTACAATCTAAAATAAACAATTTATACACTAAATTGTTTTTTTTTTGACACATTCTTCTTGAAAATTGTATTGTTTTCTTCTTAAAATAGGTTTTGACATCCAAACCCTCAATTAGGAAATAAATAATGCAAAATGATTGTTTTTTGTGTAGTGTGTATTTTGTTTGTTAATTAAATTATAAATTTTGTTTGGGTGTTAGAAGAAGAATGTAATTGTTAACAAAGTGATTAATTTAAGTTATGTAGATGTTTTAGTATCTTTCAACTTTCTAAATTGAAAACATATTTCATCACTATAAAATCTGAAATAAAAATTAAGTTGTGGACGGACGTCCATGGTAAACTAGTTTAAAAACATCATAACTCTTGATCTACGTATCACGGAAATTTCGTCGGAGATCCGCTTCCCGCTTCGGAATGAGAATCATAAACTCTCGGAATCTATTTTGTGTATATATATTATTTATTTTGTTTTAAATTTGTCCGTTCCAAAAATTAATTTATCTAATCATAAAAAATAGTTTTATTTTTTAGCTTTTCAATATGTAAATTTGATTTGATTCTGTAGCTTATTTTCCATCATTCCCTGCTTATATAAACCAATCTTAATACAATTATTATGGAAATATATTTATATTATAGTAAAAACATGGCATTTTAATTGTTTTACCATGATTCTGTAAAACATCAACACCATCAAAATTTTCATTAACATGACAAAATTTGTTAACAATAAAACCAAAAGAAAATAAGAGAATGAAAAATATTGATGATGTAGTTTATGTTGGTTCTTATTGAAATATAACACAAATTGTTGGGTAAAATTTAAATTTGCGAAGATATTCAAAGTTAAAAAACTTAAGAACCACAACAAATGGTTTATAGTAACTAGAGAAAATTTCCATTTTTCTATCAAAGAAAACTTGGTTGAACAACTATTATCCATATGTAAAATATAAAAAGTTTGTTGACGTATATAACATTCTCTACACATAGACAAACATACATACGATTATTGAAAATATTATAAATATATTTTTACTGTAACAAATACTAGTATATTAATAACTTTGGTATAACCCACTATAAGTGATCTTGAAATTCCAAAATCAACTAATTAGACTTGATCATTTTCATCGAGCATTATGTTGGTAGGTTTCAAATCCTTGTGAATGATTGGAGCTAATATACGCGAATGAAAGAAGCAGGACATTGTCTACAACAATAGAGAGATGTGTTTTTGAAGCTGTTATCGTGTAACCGTCAAATTTATAGTGAAATTTTAAAAATGTTATCTTTAAAATGAACTAATTGACAAGAAAAAGTACGTTAATATCAAAAACAATACTTACAAATGTGTCCATTTATTAATATGTGAGAGAATAAAAAATAAAAATTTTTATTGATGAATTTTTAGCTTTATTTTGTCTACCTCTTTAAATTTCTTTACTGTTATATTCCATTATCAGCAAACATTCATTTGTACACAATAATTTACAAATTCAAAAAAATTTAAGCTGTTTGATAGCTCTTTTCAAATCTTTTGAGTTAAACACTTTTTATTTCTTTTGTTGATGTCTTCTATTGAAACATATTATTGTTGCAACAATATATATTAAATACTTGAAATTTTTTCTTTTGGTTTAATCTTATTTGGTTTATATTATATTTTTATAATTAGTATATATTTCACCAATAAGATTCAATAAGATAAAACCAACACCAATCTTGCAAAACCTAAAGAAGAAAATCGGGAATTTTTTTTTGCTTTTTAAGCCTAAATATATGGTAAAACAAATGTTGATTGACACAAATGTTTTTTTCTAGACAAATTAAAAAACTTTTAAAAATATATTTTCTAGTTATTTATGAATATCTGGTTTAATAGAATGCATCATTTGCTAAATATGTGACTACAATCTAAAATAAACAATTTATACACTTAATTATTTTTTGGACACATTCTTCTTGAAAATTGTATTGTTTTCTTCTTAAAATAGGTTTTGACATCCAAACCCTCAATTGTTTGTTTACTTGCTCGTTAAAATATCAATTTTATAACTTCAAAATTTTAAATCGCTTTCTCGGTACATATATTTGATTTATCACCAAACAGAAATATGCAACAATAATACTAAAGTAAATAATTACCGTATTTTTTTCTACAAAAGTTATATCATATGTTACCATAATCATATATGATAGTTTTTATCAACACTTGATATTACCAAAATGCAAAATAAATCTTCTTTTATTGTGTTTTCTTCTCCAACTGTAAATGAGAAAAACAAACTTTCTAGATCTTCTCAAATCAGATTATCTCTGGTTCAACATTAATCAAACCGTCACAACCATCAATTATAACTCTACCAAAAGTAACTCTTTTACAAAATATAAATTGTAATTATAAACAAACAAGAATTATTCGTTTTTGATTATAAGAGAACATAAAAAATTAATACCATACTTTATTAATAAGAATATTTATATTGTTTTGAAATCAGTACAAAATTCTGGTTTGTATTGAATTAAAGTAACTGTTTTCTTAGATGTTTTTATTTTTGTGTAAATTTTATAAACTTTTATAATGTCATAATATAAAACATTAATTGTATGTTTGACGTTTAATGTAATAACAAATATGTTTACAGATTTTATACTTTTAAAATTACTTATCTTGGAAACCCTCTCACACATTTTCAAAAGCATACAATTATTTCAACTCTCCAAATCATTTTTCTTAGGATTTTGTATATAGATTAAAGTCATAAATTAAGATTGGTTTAATCTTTAGCATTTTGTAACGAATTTTTTTTTTTATAGTTATATAAAAGTTGTTAGAATTTCTTTAACTTTAAAATAATCTATACCGAAAAATATTTTTAAGGTACTTGAATAACGTTAGTTATTAAAGTTTATATCAAATTGAATATTATTTACTTAAGTTCCTCGTAAATTTAACGGTGGTTCTCACCGCTGCGGGAAAAAGGACCACGGTTGTCTTGTCTTTCTTCTCCGGCTTCTAGTTCCCCGAGGTTGCAAGGATTCAGCTTTAGATATAGGTTTTGGCTCTCCCCGCGTTTGGCTTGGTTGCATCGGAGTTTGTCTGGATCGTTGCTCTCGTCTCTGTGGTTTGATTCTCGTTCTCCCTCTACTTGATTCTCGAGGACTGAGTCTTGATTGGGTTGTTTTGAGTCTCGTTCCACATTTGAAGCTTTCGGCGTCTTCATCTCCTCGCTTCCCTCCTGTTAGTTCTTGCTCTGGCTTCAGATCAAGGTCTTGGTTGGCTTTGGGTCAGGTTCGTTTCTCCAGCCCGAGGACGGCTTTTGGTTCGTACCTCGATCCTTTCTCCTCCATGTTCCTCTCTGTCTCTGTGAATAGCGCACTAGGATGTATATTTTCTCTGGTTGTAGCTCCTTTTCTTCGTTGCTTCCTCTCTAGGACTAGATTTTGTTCTCCTCTGTCTAAGTTCTCGGTTTAGTCTTGTCTGGCTCTTGTCTCTTGTCTGTGGCTGAGTGGTGTTGCTCTGTGGGTTGTATCTCCATCGTTCCGTCAAGATGTTTCTTCCCCTTCCTCTGCCATCTTCCGGTTTTTTGTTGGTGCGGTTGTTTTCTCGTCAAGTTTTGGGTCTGATTCGCTGAAGGCCTTCTTTTTCTTCCCTTGCCTTCCCGTGTTGGATTTTTCTCTCTTCGTGTATGACAATGGGGTTGCGCTTCTTTGTTTTCAGGCGAGTTAAGAGTTGTTGAGTTTGACTCCTTTCTCTCCGTTGGGTCTGCACTGGTCTGTGGCCACTTGAAGTTGTGGCACACTCCTCGGTAAGCTCTTTCTACCTCCTCTTGCTTTCCTAGGTGTGGTGCTTCTTTGTTCTTATCCGGCTTGCTCGCCCTTGTCTCGGTTAGTTTGGTTCTCTCCTTCAGCGGTTCGATTAGTTTCAGCTTGGCTTTGCTTCGTTTTAGCATGGATGCTGCTTGGGTTTGCTAGAGTTTTAGAGTTCTTTGTTTTCTTGCTCTTTGCTTGTTGGGTATCGTGGTCCCGGTTTTGTGTGGCGGTTTTGGTTGCTTATGTTTGGTCTTGGAGAGTTGCTTGGGTTCTTGGTTTTGATTGACTGTTGGACTCTTTGACTAGCTTGGTTGACTTCTCTTTGATCCTTCAAGGGTTTCTTCCTTCCTTGCCGCTCTACATCCACCTTTTCCATCGTGGGAGAGTAAAGCTTCCATCTTTTCTTGAGGCTTCGTTCTTCTTCAAGTGTAGGGCTGTCGACATTGGTTATTTCGTG
Organism: Cardamine resedifolia; assembly: GCA_014578085.1. Taxonomy (NCBI): domain Eukaryota; kingdom Viridiplantae; phylum Streptophyta; class Magnoliopsida; order Brassicales; family Brassicaceae; genus Cardamine; species Cardamine resedifolia. The sequence continues at coordinate 65,538 of VBRH01000340.1, read as the reverse complement.
TTTCTTTCTCTTTGCTCGAGCTTCGTGATGGGATCGTTTTCTTGGTTGTGTCTGTGTGCTTCTGCTTTTCATGCTTTCTGAGGGAGTGTTTGCGTCTTTTGGTTGACCCTCTTCCTAAACGGTATGCTCTCTCGACATGTTGTGATCTCTAATCTTCTTAGAGAGTATTGAATGGCAATACTCTCCCTATGCCGTCGTTCGTCGTTGAGTTTAAGCTTATCCTTTTAGTATTTTTTTTTGTTTTTTTTTCTATTGTTTCTTTTATGTAATATTTTTCCATGTACTTTTCCACCCGTTTTTAAATATGAAAAAAGTAAAATATAGTTGGTAGTGCTTACTGCTTTAGACCAAAAAAAAAACATAGAGTTGAAAGTACAAAAATGTTAAATGAACACAAGCAAAAAATAAAAAAATGCAACTCATTTGTAATTAATAATTATTTATGTTAGTTGATATAAAAAGGGAATTAGGTTAAAACGAACGTAACTCTAAACATGCTACCATTTGTGATAATATGTAAGATGGAAAGTTATTAAAAAAAAAAAAAAAA
>VBRH01000340.1:52567-64955 GCA_014578085.1 Cardamine resedifolia | reverse complement strand
AAAAAAAAAAAAAAAAAAAAACCAATCCAGAAGAGAAATCACATAATGTGATTCACATTGTAGAAACTAATAAATGGTTCTAGCAATTACAATCCTATTTCCATAACTATTCATATATTTGCATAAGTCACTACAATATAAAGTAAACTTTAAAAAAATAAAACACCTCAGAATTTCTATATAATTTCTCCCAATCACATATCTGTGTGTTAACATGTCTACTTCTCCATTTCTCCTCTGTAATTAATTTTTTTTGTTAAAGTTCTCCTCTGTAATTGATACCAAAAAAGAAAAAAAAAACAATAATAACCTATACATACATGGTTAGACTTCAGAATCTTGTTCCTTCTCTATGCTTTGCTCAGCTACTAACGGAACAGACGGTGGTGGAGGAGGAGGAGGAGCAACAGATGAATCAGAATTCGTTGGATTTGATGATGATGAAGAATTTGGACCATAACACTTAAGCAACCTATCTTTGTTTCTTGTCCACCAATCTTCAGCTTGATGCTCATCAAACCTCTTTTTACTAAACCTAACTCGTTGAAAGATCTTGTTACCATTCATGTCTACTTTATAAGTCACATAAACGCCAGGCTCAAACTGTTCTTTACTTTCTCTTCCACCTGTTCTTGACGATGAAGATTCTGTACTTGGTGGTGGTCTTGATGAGTTTGAGGTCTCGGCTACACTTGAGTTGGATGATACTTGTTCCTCAATCTTTTGATCTTGTACTATGTTTGAATTTGTAAGTAAAGATGTTTCTGAAGATGCTTCGTTTGCATTTAGATAAGCATCAGCTTGAGAGTTAATAGACTCGAAAGCTTCACTCTCTGATACTTCAGGAGGTAATTTATCCTTTAACCCTTTCAACTAAAAATAGAAAACATTTTATGTTATGTGAATTTTTTTTATAAATAAAATAAAAATGGAACAAACCTGTTCTGCAACAGACTTGAGAGTTTCTGTTGCTGCTTTATGTTTTGAAGATTGCTTTGCAGCTAATTCATAAGCTTCTTTAGCTGCGTTTTGAAATCTCTGGATCTCTGTTCCTTGATTACTACATTTCTCTTTTAAATTCTTAACCTAAAAAGTGGAAGAAGATTTTTCAGTAGTGAGTTTAGATTTATTATATTGATTGAAAACAAGAAATAACAAAAAATATATACCTGACTCTGCAACTTTGTCATCTCTTGGTTCATAACTTCATTAGTCTTCTTCAAACTATCAATAACACTTCTTGAAAATCCAGAAGTACGTGGAGGGCTTGGTCTTCTTGCATAAGGAGATGAAGATCTTGCTGGTGGAGGTGGTGATGGCACTGTAGTAGCTCCTCCAACAACAAGTGGACGCGGTGGAACAGAAGCAGCAGGAGCATTAACAACAGGTTTGAAAGCATTTTGAATCGCGCTAAGCGGACTTGGGAATGCAATGTCTTTAAGTTGTTGAAGAGATGGAACTTGCGAGGCACGTAAACTAGAAGAATCAGGTGTGATTCCAGGCCTTGACGATGACCTAACTGAATTTGTATTTCCGGACAAGAGAACTTTAGACGTCCTTGTTGTTTCTTTATCTATTCTTACCGAACCATCCATTGAACGTCCAGGAGTTGCAACATTGTTCCTGTTTGCATTAGTATAACCAGACTCAGCGGCTTTAAGTTTGCAATAACACGAATCGCATACGCGATGCGGTTTCCCTGGGGTTGGGGCTAATGCTGCTTTTAGAGCTTTCTTTGAGCTACAAGCATGACAATGTACTAAACCACAGTTATAACAGTTATGTCTTTTTCGGGTAAACCCGAAAGCTTGGCGACATCCGGAGCAGATTGACTGATCTGCTCCGGATACCCATTTATGTATACATATACTCGATGTGAAGTTTGAGCCGCAAGATAAGCTCTTCACATGCCTATCTTTTAAGGCTTCAACCAAAGTTGGTGTTCTTCTATCATCTGTATCTCCATGTCCTAATCTTCCATTAGCACCTTTTCCCCAAGTGAAAACTTCACTTCTAGATGTTAAAACCGCGACATGGTGATCTCCACACGCGATTTCTTCCACAAATTCTCCAACTAATCGATCTTGCACCAAGCAAGGTAATTTACCATCAGCTATTGAGTTACCAAGCTGACCATTCGCGGTACCTCCCATAGTAAAAACATGTCCTGAGGTTGTGAGTGCGACGGTAAATGTAAGTCCACAAGCAATCTTATTAAAGTTGTAGTCAATAAGTGAAGAGACACAAGTTGGAAGCAAGTAAGTCTCTTTGTTTCCATGACCTAGCCTATTTTTGTCACCATCACCCCAAGTAAACAACTTCCTAGATGACATACTCGTACCGGTTTGACCCATCACCTCCACAATCGCCACGGTATGCCAAACGCTACAAGCTACTTTAACCGTTTTCAAACCGTTTAAAGATTGTACTTCCTTAGGATATGAAACACTCTCTCTATTTCCATGACCTAAAACGCCAAACGTTCCATCACCAAACGTGAATAGCTTCCCATTCGCAGTCGCTAAAGCCGAATGCCATGTGCCACAAGCAACAGAAAGTACTTGAAGACCTTCTAAAGGACCAGAGACTCTTTTAGGTATCCAATGGCTAATATCACTTCCATGTCCTAATAGCCCAACATTATGGATTCCATCTCCCCATGAAAACAAATCTCCAGAGGTAGAAACAACACAAGTGTGATACTCTCCACAAGCAACAAAGTCTATGTTGGTTAAAGCAAGAAACTCAACGAGTTTCGGACGACTAATATCGACTTGAATACCATGTCCAAGCCTTCCTCCAGCTTCTTCTCCCCATGTAAAAACCTCTCCTTGTCTAGTCACAAGCGCCACGTGCCTTACACCGCAAACAATCTGATGAACATCGAGAACAACGTTTGATTCCAAAGGTCTTGGAGTTAGTACATCAGTTTTCACTGTTTCTTTGCTAACAGTCCCATCTGATAATATACCTTCAGTCCAAACTTCACCCCAAACGTAAACATCACCTAATGATTCTATATCATCTGGACCAGATCCTCCACTTGAACAACTTGGTGTGCTTGAAACACTAATCCGAAAACCATCTGTGCTTGGTCTTAACATGTTTCCACGATCATATCCCACATCTGAGTTGTTTTGATAGCCTAAATCAATGGATGTTCTACCACGTGGAATATTGTTTGGGACAAAGTCTATAGATTGACGACCAATGGAGAAAGTGTCACAGTCATTTATCTGAAAAACAAATTAAAACAAGAATCAATAATGCATTATAGATTCGACTAGAGATATAAATATATATATATATAGAAAAGTTGAAGAAATTAACATACGTCAGGGATCTCACTTCTGGCTCTTCTATTACGACTTTTTTCAATTATAGATTTAAGTGCAGCAAACCAAACCTCTGTCTCAGCTTTATCCTTACAAATCTGCCAAAAAGGATTTAAAAAAAAAATACATATGTAATAAATGAGTTTTCATTTTTATAATCCAAGTTATAGTGGGGTCTCTTTACTAACCAGATCAAGCGACCTTTCTCTGTTATTATATAGAAGTGAAAATGATAAATGATCCTTCTCTGGTCGTAAAAATCTCTTAAAAACAGCCTGTTCATGAAAAGTTGTTAGAAACCCCCAACATAAAAAATAAAAAGACTTGCTTTTGAGTTAAAGATTACGTAAAAATCAGGTTAAAACTCACAGTTCTCTGTCCAGGGACGATTCGAGAAACTTCAGATAAGTTCAAACCTTTTTCTTCTCCACGCGAGAACCAAACCAACGTTTTTTCATCCTGTTATTAACATTGAATAAACATGGAGAATATAGTGTCATACCTATGAGCACAATGCAAAAGTATAAGCATTACATATGGAGAATTTTCATACAAACACATGTATGATGTATAGTTAGTATATATATAATAACCTTAAATTAAACATCGAAAACATTTTAGCAAATATAAAACATACCGGAGAAAGCCTGAATGCGCGGAATTTAGGTTTCCCTTTTCGACTGTATTTGAGTAATTGTGTTCCCTTTTTCAAAATAACAATTGCCTATAACAAAATGAAAAAGTGAATTATATATAAAGAGTATGGTGTATGAGCCAACAAAAATTGCATACTGTCTCTATTTCGTATTTCATGAGAGGTATCAGGGATTAACATTTTGTGTTTTATTCAAGAAAGTAAACATAATGATAATCGATCACTTGATAGTTTTTGACCCCAAAAGCATAAATCTAAAAATATCTCCATGATAATATTAATGTTTTGAGGGTAATTAATAAGATAGAAAAGAAAACAAACTTGGTCGATGTCACGCTCGTGATAAAGATAACTAGCAGGATCTGCCATTCCATCTGAGAAACCCGAGAGAAGAACGTCGGATAAACTCAAGAAGCATCAAGTGTTGTAATTCACCTGTCTTCATAGATGCATTTGTCGTCGATTCCTTTTTCCAGCTTGATCCTCTTCAACTCTCATCCAAAATCATTTATCTTACAATCTCTCTAATCTATCAAAACGTATCTACTACACCTAAAACAATAATTGACAAGTTTGAGTCTGAAATAATGATATGAGGAAATGTAAGAATTGTTCACTGGAGAGATAATAATTTTTGGGAGAAGATCACCATTTTAGGAATGATTGAAACCACCATAGATTTAGCCTCAGACTTTGGCGCTCTTCCTTCTTTCTTACCACGTTTCTCTCTCTTTTTTTATTTAAAAGATAATAATATTTATTTTCTTGACATTTAGCTTAAAATAGACATATTTTAAGGGCTGTGAGTCTTGTGACTTGTGAGGAAGAAATATTTTCTTGATTGTAAGAAGTTAGACCAATTCAATGGATCGTTTTGGCAACATACTAAACATGTTTATGATCATGATCGATTTTAATCTACCTTGAACTACAATATTGAATTAGAACTAGACAAAATGTACTCAAAACTTGATTTAAGTGAAATTTTTTGTTCCACGCTAAAACAAAAACAACATCATAGAATGTAGTAGTTAGTAATCTGTATGATGCAACATATACTCAAGGCCGGCCCTGAGTCCAAACAATACAAAATATCTTATTAGCCTAGTGGTATAAACACATGGATAAGTTGAAAAGGTGCAGAGCTCAAATATGTTTTTTAAATATTTTTTATATTGGTGATTAGATATCAAATATGTTGTTTTCTTCGTATAAATATAGATTTTGATTGATAACCCTTTACTGCAGTGGTAACTGGATAGGGAATTTTTTTTTTTTTTAAACCAGGGGTGATCCGAACTTTTAACACCCGACTAATCGCTTAGGATGATTGTAGCTGTCGAGTATCTCATTCACCGGATTTTTTAATGGGTCTAAAGCATGATACTATTTCGACCGGCCAAATGAAATTGATTTAGATAATTTAAGGGGATGTCTCACTCTTGTTTTATTTAATCACAAAAATGGAAAGGTAAATAATAAGAGAAACTGAACCAAATCGGTATCAAATCTGAACGAAAGCTTTATCAAATCTCTATTAACATAAAGGTGACGATTTCTTTATCGTTATAGAGAAAGAGATTACATTTATACAGAGGTTGAATGAGTAAGAATGGAAATCAAAATATTATACAGTAAATGTATATTCTATGAGCAGATAATCTCGGACTATCAAATACATCTATTTAACATAAATAAATGAGTGTCTCTAATATTTGTCACCTTCAAGTAAAGTATCAAAGAGTATGAATCTTTTCCTCGATAACCATTTGTGATTTTCTTGCAAGACATCATTAAAAAAAAAAAAGAAGAAGAAGAAGAAGAAGAATGTGGCGAAACGGGCATGGAAGAGCTTCACAAACATGCTCAAATCCAAAGTTAAAGGCCTTCAGATTGCTACATCGGTCAGAGATTCGACTTCTCGTCTCCTCCATGTTATCCCTCGGCGTCTCAATGTTCCTTTCAAGACAAGTTATCTTCAAAATACCAGCCCTCGAGCCCATTTAAACAACTACTACAGTCACAGTCTCAGCCCAAGGCAACCTTCTCGGTTTCTCGAGTGCTTGTCTCGTCCTTTTGCCAAGAAAGAATGTCTTAGAAGGCATACCAGTGAGAGAAATTACTGGAAAAGCAGCGAATACCAAAGCCAACTATGGAGGGAGAAGGCGATCAAGAGCGAGGAGAAAGTTTTGGGGGAGAAAAAGAAAGAAGAAGAAATGGAGAAGGTGGAGGATATTGTTGTTTCGATGGAAGATGTTTGGAGGAGAGTGGTGGATGCGTCGCCGCACCTTAGGGTGGACGAAAGAGCAAGCGAGTTCATTCACAAGTTTAAAAAAGAGCTGAGAATGGAGAAAGAGAAATCTTTAATTGAGTTCCAAGAAAGGTTAATCCGAAGTGCTTGATCTAACTATTTGTTTTCCCTTTTTTCGATTTGTGCTTTTTTCCTTTGTTTGTTTTTTGGATAAACGGTAGGAGTTTCAGGTATTTGAACCATAATCTCCTTCAATATCTGGGTTAGCCGTTAATAATACCATGTTGAAGGCGTAAATCACCATTCCCAAGTGGAGTTAAACTAGTGAGCTTGAGTACTTACTCTAAGACCACGAGATCACCATCTGTTTAATTTGTATTTTCTTCATCTGTTTCAAGAAAGCTATATTCATGCTTTTTTTTTTCTTTTTGAAAAAATAACTCTGTTAAGTATAAAGTTGGCATATCGAACTTTAGATTGAACACAACAGTTTTTTTTTCTTCAAAACAGTGAGTCTTTTCCACATAAAAGCACATATGATTCCTAAAAGCGACAAATACAAAATGGGCGAACGAAGGAAAAACATTCTCCATACACAATAATCACAAAAATAATGAAGTAAATCACAAGTCTCAACAAAAAGAAAAAAAGTAGGCGTCCTTGGAAAAACCAAACAGCATAGACCTAAGTTGAAATGGCAAAAACCAGAAAATCTTAAACCTGAAACGATATGAAAGTTCCTAAAGAAAACAAGGAACATAGACTTGGATTATCAGATATAAAATGAATAAATTAGTGCGACAATTATAAGTCACTTACTTGGTGCTTTCCCTTTGCCTCCTCCTAGAAGTGTACCTCATTGGATTTGGGACAAATTTGGAACATAATTCATAAGAACTGAGAAAGATGATCTGTGCGGGTTAAAATATGACAAAAGACTGGAAGTACTTTTCTCAGTTTTGCTTCTTTTGTTGTTATTTTTTTAATAACTTTCCTATTTCCTTTACAAATATTAAAAATATGTGAGAAAAGATGTGAACAATGAATGAACAATGAAGCTCAGAGATATCAAAAGAAGGATCCGAAGAGGTGAAGAAATGAAGCAAAAGAATCATAATCTTTCTCTGTATAGAGAAGACCACTGGTTTAGTTGTAGAGCCAACGATTTCTTTATTTTTAGGTGAATATGATTTTTTCTAGATGAATACCACTATTTTTTTTTTTCATTAATTGGTTATACTTGTTTTCGGACTTACAAAGCTTTGATATTATTATGGTAGGTCAAACTTCTTCTTATAGGAGATAATGTAAATTATAAGAATAGTGTTATGTTTTGACGAAAAAACCAATAGAAATAATCCAAATGAATTCATTGATTTGAATCTAAAGATAGTTGTGGATATCTTAAACCTGAAACGATATGAAAATGGCTAAAAGAAAACAAGAAACTTAAGAGACTTAAATAGATTGGTGAGACAATTACAAGTCACGTGAATCTTGTTGGATTTGAGCTAAACTTGGAACATAATTCAGAAGCATTGAGCAAGTAGAATTTACAGTTGCACCATGACGATCCACTTGTATGAACTTATTGCAACACACTACATCTTCGTCCTGCTCGGTGGCTAAGAAACTCATCCCAGAAGAAAAGTCATAATCTATAGTAAAACTAGCCTTCACTTTTACCAACTTCCTCCACGACAAGACTGATCCGGTATCAATTTTTGTCACCCAAACATGTACATCAGTTGAAAAACTACCACACACACAAAGTTGTTCTTCTTCTCTAACCACTGATAAACCCTTAAAACAGAAAAGGAAAATGAAAATCAGGAGGAAGAGACAGCTTTTTAAATCTCTGTTGAAAAATCAAAACTTAGCAAGAATATCAAGTGAAGATATCAAGTGCGGATTTTTAAGGTATAATTGAGATGCTACCTTAGCAGATGAAGCAACGTTGTTGGGAATAATAGAGGTGTCACACGGGCCAGCCCGCGTCCATCTAACACTGGCTAAGTAAACCTTAGAATCCATCAACATGATAATCAGAGACTCCTTTGGTGCATTTACCAGAGTGCATCTTAACAAATCTCTCAGATTTTGATAGAGAATTCCATTGTTTCGATGTTGAACGCAATCGTACCAAAGCTTTAGCCGGAAGCCTAGAGAGTATCTCCTCTATTAAATCCCCTGGAAGGTTTCTCCTCTCCATAGCGACTTGTAAGAGCGAGCGAGAGATGGAGAGCGATGGAGAGAGGCCAAATAAGAAAGACCAATTATGAACTATATATATACATTTTCTTTTAAAACTTAAATATTTTTGCACTTATAGGTAAACCAATTTGCAAAAGTTCTAAAAACAACAAGAAATTTAGGAAACAAGTAAAAAGAAGACAAATATTTTTAAAAATAGTATTTTTCATAAGGAAAACAAACGCCTATATACTCTTCTTAGTTAGTTAAACTAACTATCATCAACCATCTCCTCCAAGATCAGATATTGCAGCGCTATCGAATACTTAGCGCTTTTCTCGGTTGTACCATTACTTCTCAAGAGAAACGATCCATCACCATGACCTTATATCACATCAAATAGATATCACAAACTGACAACCATTCTAATATTTATATGATGAATCAGGGGAAGAAAAAAGAAGAAGCAAAACCTTTTATAGTAAAGATGTTCGGGATCCATCGTTTGTAGATGAACAATGACCTCGGCAAATCTCCATGGTTAGTCTCTGATAAAACAAGCTCACAACAAGCTTTCCTACTGCAAACAACACAGCATTTCAAAGCAATCATAAGAGTTTTTGCAAAGCATTTTCTCAACTTTTCATCTTCATGGCTCACTCACTCACTTAGCATCGGCTATAGCATTGTGGCATAGAGCAAGAGTCCGAACCATTGCCATGTCTCTAGCCCGAGAATTCATACCAGAGTTCCTAATAGAAGTAACTCAAAAATCATGAAATTTTGTATCATCATATCATATTTTTGTGGATTTGAGCAAATCTTGAAACCAAATCTTACAATTTGCTAAAGTAGTCATCAAAATCATCGATTATAACTGTAGCTGGGAAATTATCATCAAAATGAAGATGAAAAGCAGCAAAGTATTTCCTGATTCCTTCATCATCATCTACATATCTTCAAAGTATATATATATCAGATTATATCATTCTCGATAAGGTAAGTCAATTAGTTTTTGTGTTCTTACTTCATCTGAATTCGATTGAATACATCGGAGGAAAGATCGATTCCCTGAGAATAATTTGATTTCATTTAAAGGAAACGCCAAACGAAATCCAATCGAATGATTAGAGGAATATGTTACCTGAGAGAGAAATGGAGGATTGGATTCGATTTTTTGCCGGTGACAGATGAAGACGACGCGATTGTTTGTAGAAGAATTTGCTTCATTGAGAGCAAATTGGAAGAGCAAAGAGGTTTTGCCTCTGTAGAGAGAACAATTAGTGAGAATGAGTGTATAAATTTAGGGAAAAAGCGTCGGAGGAAGAAATATACGATGAAACTGGGCCGGAGAGGAGAGTGAGGTTTTCCCGTCGGCGATTCTCGTCGCCGGAGCTCGGTTTCGTCATGAAGAATCTCTCCGCCATTTTGGATTAGTTCGGTTCGAGATTTTGTTGAGAAAATGCTGCCGAATTAAACTAATTAGACTTCGGTTTTGATAAATTCCGATATGGCAAATTTCGGTTCGGTTATGGATAATACGCGCTAAATTGGTAACCGAATTTTATAACAAAACCAATTATTTTAACAATTTCGGTGTTTCTCGGAAAATTTTGATAAAATGTTGGTATCGATTACACTACATTTTACTTTGAATCTTGGTTTAATTTGTTGCTTTGGTGATTTTAGTTTGGTCGGTTTATCAAGACCAAATTCTTTGAAAAATGAGCAATAAAATGATCAAAGAAGTTAAAACACATCATATGGATGAACATAAAAAAAGGAATGATTAAAAGGTCTTCTCATCTAAAGCGAGAGCTTAATGAGGCCTATAAAGAAGAGGAGGTGTATTGGAAACAAAGAAGTAAGGAGCAATGGTTTCGAGAGGGTGACAAAAACACGAAATATTTTCACAATTGTGTGAAGAGCAGAAAGGTGAAAATAAATTTCACATGCTTAAAGACACAAGAGTTAATGAATATTTTTTGGAGGGTTCTAAGGGTCATATAGCTACATATTATTTTAGAGAGATGATCTCATCTTCAAACCCTGAAAACATGCAGTCTCTCTTTGAAAATTTCTCACCCATAGTCATAGCTGAAATAAATGAGATGTTGATAGCTCCGGTCACTGATTACGAGATTAAGAGAGCAGCCTTTACTATTAAGAGCAGTAGTAGACCAGGTTCTGATGAACTCACTGGAAGTTTTTATCAATAATTTTGGAGTATAGTAAAACCAGATATTATCAGAGAAATCAAAGAGTTCTTTCGAAACTTTATATTCCCTACGGAATGTAACTATACTCATCTTTGTTTGATTCCCAATGTTCTCAACCCCACGCAAATGAGTGAACTTCGACCTATCAGCCTTTGCTCGGTGCATTACAAAATTATCTCAAAAGGTTTGTGTGCTCGGCTGAAAGTAATGCTGCCGTATATCATTTCGGACACTCAAGGTGCCTTTGTGTCGGGGAGACTCATATCCGATAACATTCTTATTACACATGAGACAGTACATGCGTTACGCACAAACTCGGTTGCTTCTTATGAGTTCATGGCCATTAAAACAGATATGTCCAAGGCATATGATAGAGTTGAATGGAGCTTTCTAGAAAAATTGTTGGAGAAGATGAGTTTTGATATCTCTTGGATTTGCTGGATTATGTTTTGTGTAAACTATGTTACTTACTCAGTTCTAATTAATGATCATGCATATGGTCTTATTAAGCCAGAGAGGAATACGACAGGGTGATCTATTATCTCCTTTTCTCTTTATCTTGTGCGCGGAAGCTTTAGTCCACACTCTTAACAAGGCTGAAGAGGAGGGGGGGTTAAATGGTGTCAAAGCCAATACCTCGGGGCCAGCCGTTCATCACCTTATCTTCGCGGATGATAGCCTTCTTCTATGCAAGGCTACAGTTTCAGAAAGTTCGGTAATCAAGAGATGCTTACAGACATATGGGGATGCTTCTGGGTAGCGTATTAACTTCCAGAAATTATCAATTATTTTTGGATCAAAAGTGGACGAAGAGATGAAGAATGTGATAAAAACGTTTTAGGCATTTCCAAAGAAGGGGGAGAGGGAACTTATTTAGGACTCCCAGAATATTTTAGTGGTTTTAAAAGTCAGCTCCTAAGCTTTATTTTGGAGGACCTCCAATCACGATTACATGGATGGTCCGCCAAGTCTCTTTTTCACGGGGGTAAAGAGATTCTGCTTAAGTCAATTGCAATGTCTCTTCTGGTTTATGCAATGTCTTGCTTTAAATTACCAGTAGACACATATAAGAAGATTACAAACGCAATGACAGAATTCTGGTGGACCATATTTGAAGATAAGAGGAAAATTCCATGGATCGCTTGGAAGAAACTATGTGGGAAAAAGAGGAGGGTGATACTACGAGTTTTAAACCCAAAAATAATAACTGCAAGTGCACAGCAAATCACAGTAGTACAAATGGGATCGAATCCACAGAGACCAAGGTTACGTTTTGAAACATAAAGAAATCAATTAAGCTAAGAAGAAGAATATGGGTTGTTTGTTTTTGAGATAATAAAATAAATAAACAGCAAATTAAAACGATGTAAACTTATGATTTAAAAGCGTTAGGCACTAAGGACATCGGGAATTCAATACTGGGGAATCGGATTTCTATTCAGGAATTAAATAAGCATGCATCTTAAACTCAATCATAAAAGACTAATCGATCCACTCTCGCACCATCGATTACTAATGTCTAGAGATCCGAGCGTCTAAGCTCTCGCTTGATCACGGCTATCCTAAACATGCATTAACAAATGGAATTGATATGTTCACGGATCCTAGAGACTAAGCTCTCACTTGTTCTAGGCAATCCGCTCATCTAGATCTATATCCGGTGATCTAGAGACTTCTGGAATCTAGAATCAACCCTAGTTCATAGATCTATTGGCCAAATAAATCTAAGCATGAT
>VBRH01000340.1:26052-46682 GCA_014578085.1 Cardamine resedifolia | reverse complement strand
TTTTTTTTTTTTTTTTTTTGTTAAAGGGTTAAACTTTGATTTCTTCTTTAGTTTTTCTTTGTTCATAATTCATATATATTTTCTTTTTTTCATGGTTTTCTTGCATTTGAACAAAAGAAAAGTATTTAATAGTAAAACTTTGGTTTTATCTCTTTTGATTAGAGTTTATATTTTGATTAAAAATGTATTTGATCCCTGAGCTACTTTCCTCTAATAATTTATTAGTAAGCAACTTTTCCTTTAATTTCCGCCATAGTTGAACTTGAAAACCTCATTAGAAAATGTTATCAGTAAATTAGATTATAGTAGTATAATAATACAGTTTAATGATATGTTGGCAACTTGGCATCTAAAGTTTGTTGGTTAATTATTTCATCAACAAGGGCAATATACATAGTTGTTAATTACTTGGCATTGATCACTATTCCAAGTCTCCAACTAACTAACTACTCAGTCTTGGAGAAACAAATGAATACAATATTTTCAAAACGTAACCTACAACTAAAAAAAAAACCTAGATGACATCAATAATTAGAGAGTTTCTTAGCCTTAATTTGCACCATTTCACTTAATTTCTTGAACATGTTTTTTTTTTCTTATTTAGCATCGGATAGTCGTAGACTTCTCAAAGCCAAAACTAGGGACCAACGCCAACTACTTCCCGAAGGTAAGCAGATCTTTTGGCAGGAGTTTTACGCAAGCTCACCATGTGTTAAGCATCTACTTCTCGAACACGTTAACTAGAGCCCAGCTAATATATCTTGCTCTCCGCCGGTTCTCGCCAATACATCGAACCAGAAGTCCATCTCACTGTCGAAAACCATCTCATTATTGACGGACTCCAACTGCTGAAACACTTGTTGCATCTCATCTGAACCAGCCACTCCAAGATTCGATGCGTAGTTATGTTCTTCTTGGCTATAAAGTGTCTCGTTCCAGAAGCTCTCATCGATGTCCGCACCGAAAGTTTCGAAAGAATAACAATCTTGATCGATAGTACTGATGTCTTTCGGGTTGTTATCCATATTTATCTCGTTACTATGGCTTTCGTGGCTCATGAGTGTCACCGAAGAAACCTCACTCATCGAAGGTGATGCTGAGACCAAGCTTTCTCCAGAAGGGTTTGAAAGCTCTGATTCGTTTATCATAGATTGAGATTTGGTTTTAGTACTCTTCTTTTTGTTGTTGGTTTTAGGTTTAGTGGGTTGATAATCTTCAAGTCTCTTCTTTAAGTGAGTGTGCCATACGTTCTTGATCTCATTATCCGTTCTTCCTGGCAATTTTGCTGCAATCGCAGACCATCTACCGAAAGGAAAACAAAGAACTTTAATACAAAACTAACTAAAGAGTGAATTATTGTGTAGTTTGTTTAATATTAGTGGACCTAGACGCATGTGTAAAGTTACTTTCTTTTGGTAATTGATAATATACCAAGAAAACAAAATGGAATTTGTATTTTGAATAAATGTGAAGTAAAATACCTATTGCCAAGGATTTGGTGTAAGCTGATAATAGCATCTTCCTCTTCTTTGGTGAAATTGCCTCGTTTAATATCAGGCTTTAAATAGTTCATCCACCTCAGTCTACAGCTTTTTCCACATCTTAAAAGACCTGGAAATTAATAATTACCATTAATGTTAGGACATTTATATAATCAACTTAATGAAATTTAGACTAAGTGGGGTATCAATTTGTTCATACCAGCTTGCTTAGGGAGGGCTCGCCAATTACTATGGCCATGTTTGAGGATAAAAGAGATCAAGATTTGATCTTCTTCAGGCGTCCATGGCCCTCTCTTCAACCCCATCTTCTCGCAGCATGGAGCTCTTCCCATCTTTTTGATTATATGTTAACGATTGATTGCTGATAAAAAGTTGAAGTTTGATTGTGGGAAAAAATGTAGAGTGATCAAGTGCTTTTGAGTTATGATCAAATGCTGTGTTGATGCATATGAGAATGACAAACTAAGGGGTTTTGAGTATTTATACTGAAATAGTCATTAGACATGTGAAAGAATTCAAAAGCAAATGGTGAGCTTCTGGGAAAGAGAGAGAGAGATTTGTCGTTTAGTTTGGGTATAGGCACAGTTGTCAAAAGTATGTTTTACATTTGTATTTTTATATTACATGTGGGGATGAATGATATATGTTTTAGGGACCATATAAAACATAATATATAATAATTGATCTGCATGTAGGTAAATAAATGTGTATATGTATGTGGTGGTGAGTTATGTGGTGTAGTGAAAGTAAATCAAAGTCTTCGGGTAGACACACGAACTAATATAATGAGCCCCACACGTACAGTTTTTAGAAAATCAAAGTTTACGGATATATACGACAAACAAAAATCAACGTTGGGTGGATTACTTGTTGACCCGAAAACACTATATTCTTTATAGTCAAACCTTTTTTTTTATATAAAGTATATCTTAGACCTGGAAAAAAACCAAAATCCAAAAACTAAACCAAAACCAAATTGAGATATCCGGTTCGAAACCAAATCGAATAGTTTTAAAATCTGAAGGGTTCTAATTGTTTTAATACAAATTATCCGAATCGAACCGAAACCCGATCGGTTACCCGAAATAAACTAATACTATACAATATATATACATTATATATAGTTATATATATTTATATACATAAAGAAAATATATTACATTTATTTATATCAATAATTATATACCATAATCGAGATCTGTGTTTGGAATTAATATTTGTTATCTCTGTTTGCAATTTTGGAATTGGAATTTCTGTTTATTTCTTCTTCATTTTCTTGTTTTGGAATTTATTTTGGTCCATTTTTCATGTCTATTTTTAATATGGTCTTTAAATGCTTGTTTTTGGAACTGATGTTGGAATGAAACCTTAGGCTTTCACTCTTAGTCTCTGATTTTGTTCATTTGAACTTGTTTGGTTTGTTGATTTTTTTCGCGTATTTCAAATTTTATTTGGGTATTTCGGGTCATTTGGTTATATTTCGGTTTTCATAAAAATTTTGAAATCCGACCTGAATCCGATTAGACCCGAACTGAATCGGACCGAAAAACTGTCGGATTTTTTATGGGTCCAAAACTTCCCTACCCGAAAAATTCGAAAACCCCGAACCGATCTGACCCGAAAAACCGAATGTCCAAGAATCTACTTGTCAAATTATTTCTTTAAAGAACTAATTAAACTTAAACTTCTTTTAATCTTGGTAGTAATCTTTGTTAGGTTTAACTACGCCCATTTATAGTAGTTATAAAAATGCTATTCTTTGTTTTTTATATCTGCTATTAAATTTGTTTAGTAAATTCTTTACTTTTCTTATTTAACTTAAACTTAATTAAATCTTGGTGGTAATATTGGTAAGGTTAACTGCATTAATTTCTAGTCCTTATTTTATAAAGGCTATATCTGTAGAAATGGCAGAAACAAGTCCATGAATGTTTTTATGGTATGATCACCGAGTTTGTTTTAGAATTGCCACTCTTCATCACTAAGTAAGAATTTTAGGACAAAAACTACTTGCTTGTCTAAAAAAAAAATGATAGAATAATGGGTTTAACTATATAGTTAATAAGAAGATTACATATATGTTAGCAACATATCGTAATAACCAAAAGATTTAATTTTGTTGATTTAATTTATTTCTATCAATTCTTTAACAAACAATCGGTAAAATTATAATATTTTAAAATTTTACATAGAATAATACTTGATCCAAATCTAGAATGGTAATATAATATTTTAAAGTTTCATTATAGCATGTGATATAATGTTTTATAAATTAAAAACGATTTCCTATCTTTATACTATTTTCAATTATTATATAAGAGATATTAAATCCCAATTTTCTTTTTTAAAAGATCAATATATGACCGCGCGAACGAGAAAACAAGCGCGATTAATAGCAACATGTGATGCATGTTGACTAACGCGTTCACACGCAGTGCCAAGTTGACAAACTTTCATATGTTTTTGTTCAAAGCTTCTGGTCAACGAAAGAGGCCTATCGACAGAATTTCACCATAGCTATATATTGACACAAAGAAATTAAACTTTAATTATTACTTTATCATCAAATTAAAATAAATTATACATAATATTATCGTCATCACATTGTCATAAAAACCTTCTTGTCGTATACGATTTTTTTCGTTTTTGGTCGGTTTCGTATACGAATTTAAACTCAAAGAATATCATGGTAAAATATTAATAATAAGAATATAACACCACTATATCAAATCTTTTATCAAAATAATAACACTAAAATAACCCTACATTTCTCACAAATTAAGTATATAATTTTAGCCTTTTCTGAAAAAAAAACAGCATTTTGATTGATTCCATTTAACCATTATTTCGCACATTATTTCAAAAATAACATACAGTATTAATTTTTGTGCTAGTATTTTTTTTAATTCAAAAAATATTTTGACATGCATATTTATTCATACTACATTATTGCTATTTCGCCAAAAAAAACACTCATGTTATTTCATTAAATACCACACTATTTTAAATTTTTTACAAAAGTAAAAATTATTTCATGGAAAATCACCTTTCTACTTATTTACCACGTTTTCACTAAAGTCTGTAACTTAATTATAGTCCGAAATTTGGTTATCTACTTAAATAACTCTTAGTAATATCCCTACTTGCTGTTTAACATAGTCACCTTTTCTAGAATTGTGTTATTAACAGAAACTGAGCATAAGTTAAAGTTCATACACTGATACAAATTACAATGCTAAATTACTTATTATGTAGTTTTTTTTGGCAGCATAAATGCAAAAAAAAAATCAATTATTTATAATATGTTTGGAGATACATTCGTATCACTTTTCTTTTGGTATGCAAGCCAATACCGTAATCTTCTTAAACGATGAAAAAATGTTTATTTTTCCATATGTTTGTCAAAAATGATATTTTCTTTAAATATTGTTCTAAAACGATCTACTACTATCTTTCATGAAAATAAAGTTGTTATGTATTAGTCGGGAAAAAAAAATTGTTGTTATGTATTGAAAACAAAGTTGTTATGTGTTGAAAACAAGTCATACATTTGTTCTCAGATATGGTATCAGAGCTTTCAAACTCAATTTTTTTTTTCTTTTTCTTTTTTTTTTCTACAGACAACGTTTTATACTTGGTGCGGGCAGTTAGCAACGATTTGTTTTAGTTTACCGTGTTAATAGCCGATCAATAAAATTTGTACACAAATGTTCATACATACCAAAGTAGAAACTTTTTTCTTCAAAAAACTAAAGTCATGTCTCGAAACTAACACAAAATAAATACTGTTTATCGAATGTGAACCCAAACAGTTTAAAATACCTGGTGTCGTTAGACAATTTCTTTGTTCTTAATGCTAATTAAAGAATGAACAGAAAAAGTCAAATGTTTTCACATAATATAGAGGGATTTTTACCACGTATATTCAAAATTTTCTACCTTTTCATATTCGAATCTGAATTGAATTGACTCCATTGCAGGAAGAAATGTTAATAATTTTGACTTCAGGGAATAAATAATATACTATACTATATCTATATATGATACATTTATGTAATTTATAAGCAGGCAGATAGCTGAAGAACGGAAGTGGTCACCAAGCTATATCGCCTAATTAATAAATTAACAGTATAAAGTATCAAATTAATATACAGTGATAATGTGAAAGCATGTCATTCTTGACTGTTTAATTTGGTAAAGAATTAATCAAATATAGATCACTGCATGCAGAGTTTTTGAACTTACAAGTTGCAAAAAACAGTTTCTTTGTTTCTTCTTCATATTTTATCTTAAACTTTTATCATACATTTGTATGTGCTAATCACAGATTACATTTACTTAAGGGTAGATCATATTCTGAAAATGGCATATATATAATCCTAGAATTTGATTTTGTAAAAGTAAAAACTGACTTTGAAATAATGATATGAATGTCAACTTCATCGATTTTCTACCACAAATCATCAACGCTCTGTGCTGAAGTAAATGATCATTTATGCGCACAAAATATGAAATTTAAACAGAAAAAATATTTATTACGTAGAATTTATAACGCGTTATAGAATAATGAAATCTAAAGTCGCAATAGTACGGACGGAGTGAGAGAACCAGATGGGGTTTGGTGTTTTTGTCTTGTTCCCAAAATAGCCAGGGATATATTATAAAAAGAAGAACATTATTCCACTATTTTCATCCTTTTTTCTCCTCATTCTTTCAATAATATACTTTTTTTTGTTTATAAAGGGCTAAAAAAATATTTACAAAGAACATTGGGTTTCATTTTGGAGACGGGTCTTCGTTCTCTCACAGGTCAATTATAGATTTAGTTGCGTATAGAAACTTTTCGATAGAATATAGAATAAGTATTTGTGTTCACATTCTACAGAATAAGATATTCTTTTTTTTTTTGGTACTTAATCATCAGTTTATTTATGTACTTTTTCTCAAAGTTTAGATCGACTTGTTTTTCCTCCTGTAGTGAGTTTTATTTATGGGACTCTTAATATTCTAATGAAAATTAAAGATAGTAAAGATAGTGCATATTTACTTTTTACTTTTTTTTCTTTTTTTCTTTTTACAATATTCCGATTACTGCTGATTTTTTGTTTTCTGTCGTTGTTTCTGTGAACATTTGAATCCGAAATATTACACTGAGATTATTACTAGTATAAACCATTATGCTAAAAATTTGGCCAATGATGTACATTATACAACACGATGACATCACTATTATGATACATGTTTTGGTCGATGATGTACAACTGATTTAAATTTACAGTGGCAAACGTATTTGATAAAAGTTGATATCCAATTATGACCAATAAATACGAAATTACTTTACTATAGCTAGTTTTAAAGTGGTATTGCTACTTATTTTATGTTTTTGGTCAACGACAGTGATATTGCTACTTATATTCTACAATCGACGTCCAGATTAAGTTTGTCCAGTTTGGTAATTACAGACGATCGATCAACTTCTACATTAGCTCCAATTTTTGAAGACTTGGCGTTAGAGAATTAATACCTTATCCACTGGATAAGACTAAAACTACACAATTCAAACATTATATATATAGAGAAAACCAAATACATAGTTGAACGTATGTGTGTATGTAAAAAATGTCCACGATTCTTTTCATAATCACAATGAATTGAGATATTAATTCTTCCGCGTTCTTAATTACCATAAATTCTGTCAATAATTTGACTTCACACACTATACATTTGCAGTAAATAAGGTCCACGGTAATTAATGAATTGACAGTTTGATTTTAACCGGCACTTTTAGTCTAGATTATCGTTTCAACAAGGTTTTATTTTTGTTTGGGAGACATTTCAAATCCAGTACATATAAATATATAGGAGTATATAATAGTACTAAAAGCCACTTCTATAACTGAACTAAATGCTTAAAAATGAATAATTTCAAATAAATGTACTGTTGGAAAATTTGCATGCAGCCCTAGAACTGTAGTAGCTAACCAGACGACATTTCGAATAAACATTTTCAGGAAAAACGAAATTTCAAAGAAGAAAATATCGGATGAATTAAGTGTTAAATTTGGATTGGCCAAAATTTAAGATAAATTCCAAATTCTTTCAGGATATTTTCATAACAATCACAGCTCTATTAAAATGTTTTTATAATCTGTCCTTTTTTTCAAAGATCTGTTATGTCCTCGTCCAGAAACGCAAAATCTTGTTTTCTTATTGATTTCTGTTATTTTTAAAAGTTTTAACCATAAAATATATGAAAATTTTATTTGATTATAAGTTATTTTGGTAAATATATATATCTTAGGGCTACGGGCTACCGAAACCAATTTCCCAACAAAAATAATTTTTTGTTTAAATCTCATCTAAATTTAAACAAAGAGAATTGTTTTTTTTTTTATCCTTCTTTTGGGTCAAAGAGAGAATTGGTTTGAACCTCCTACCAAAGAGGCTAAAGTATTTTCATTTATCGTGTCGTCTTAACTAAATTGGTCAAAAGGTGTGACAAATACGTTTAATGATTAAAAATCTTACAGCTGTTGTAAATTAACATCGATCCAATTGGAGGAGTTGTTACTTCTCTCTTAATTTAGGTGGTGTGTCTAACCCGTTGCATGCTCGGATCAAGTCGCATCAATCCTTTTTAGTATCATTTCCTATATTTTGTCTTTGTTGTTATGCTTTAGATCCCTAATAGTGTTATTCATATGTCGTAATTTCTCCATCTTTGTAACACTTCCATATGCAACTCAATAGCAAATCTTTTATATTAAAAAAATAAAAATAAAAAAATAACATCTGATCTTTCCTAAACGATCCATGCAAAAAGAAAATTCTTTCGCATTGGTACTTTCGTCGACTTAAAAAGTTAAAAGTACCCACTAGTAAAACGGTGAAGCGTCGGTCAATCATCGTTATAACACTCAAATTTCAGAAAATATGGTGGTGCATGTGGAAAAGTTTAAAAGAATTGATTTGGCTACCTATGTCACCAAAATGCATTTATCTTTTCCATCACTTGTCCCATCAGAACTCTGCAGTTAAGCGTGCTTGGGTTGGAGTAGCACTAGGATGGGTGACCTACCGGAAAGTGATTGTCGGTACCATGTGAATGAAGAAAAAACACGGAAAAGATCATGTGGTGATTTGTAGGGACGGTAACAAATCTTTAGAGCCTCCCAAAAATAACAAACTGGACGAGGGTGAGCCCACGAGCGGAAAGAGGGCGAGGGGACCACAGACACTGGTGCTCGGGACGTTACAATCATAAACCTCCGAATTCGACTTTACTCTATTTTCTTAAGGACCCAGTGAATACCTAAAAATGTTTTTGCCTGGTAAGTATTATAAGCTCTTACCACTTGTCCATAATAAACCAACTTGTCTAATCTAATTTCCTCGTTTTCTCCAAACAATAATTAAGAAAGAAAAATAAGTAATAATGGGTTACGGAAGTTTTTCATTATTTTTCTCCAAAACAGCCATGTTTATTTCGTTTATTACTTAGTGGGTAATCTAGTGGATCAGCATTTTATACATGGTTAGTCTAAAGTAAACTCTAATATATTTCATGAATGAGAAAATGATTACTTCTCTTAAGCTTCCCTAAATATTGTCTAGTGGTAAGAGACTTGAAAGTATGGTATTAACTTGCTTTCTCTTCCGGCTGGATACCAACTTAAAATTTGTTTTATTCTCATTTGGCTAATAGAATAGTGTCATGTTTTAGGTTCAGCACTAGAAAATTCAATTAGCGCAATTAAATCGTAGCTTAAACTTTTTATAGTACATACCAACTGACAGTAGTCTGCCTAGGATTTGATGTCTCCTTTGGTGGAGAATATGCCTAGGATTTTATGTCACCCGCTAGGCTTTCCCATCATCATCAAATGCTCCTCTTTTGGTTCTTTCTATTTCAAATGCTCCAATTCACTTCAAAACATGTAAGACAATGATGCATATGCAAATGATGCAACAAATCTCCTAAATATGTGATGTAAACACAAAAAAATTAATGATAAAACAAATAAAAATACACTAAAAATTCAGTGTGTCACCATTCTTGGGTGCTATTTACTATATGTTTTTGGCGGTGACGATGTAACTAAAGTGTTTTGTTGACGATAGTTGGCCTATGTAATATTAATGTGAATGCTGACTATTAAAACTTTAACTGACCTTCGTGGTTTGGAGTAATGGTTTGCCTGTCAAAACCACCCGACCTCGAGCGGTCGAGCCCAGCTTATCGGAGGCTTCTCTTGATTTTTCTGGAAAACCCATAATTTTGGGTAGCTTTCTTTAAAGTTATTTCGTATATGGTGAAGCCACATATCATATTTTTATTCGTAAACAGAAAACCGCCTTCAAAAATAATGTGATATTATTGGCTGGCTGATCCAAGTTTCAATTTTATTATCTTTTATTTGAGAAAGCGTTGATAACGTAACAAAATTTACTTCATGATCAACAGTTTTATAATACTATATTCCACTAAAACGTAGTATTTTGTTGTACCTTCTCATTTCAAAGTGTAATACTCCTATATATTATATATAAATATGATGATTGAATTAGTAGCCACACGAGGATACTTTTCAAACCAGTCCATAAGAGCCGCAAATGATTTCTTAGAATTTGGTAGGAATTTTCCACTCTACTTTGAATAACTAGAGATATACATATCACAAGGCTTCTTACTTTACTTTTATTAAAATAACAATATTAATTTTAGGATACAAGTTTTAAACGGAGACTAATGGTTCATGCATCGTAAATTGAGGATAATTTTTCCTCCTTGTTCATAGGTCTTATTTCACATGTTACTATAGTAGTTATTTAACCAACAACATGTGCTCTTTTTTAACAAAAAAACAACAATATGAAACAGCAAATTTACTAGTTGTTGATCTGTTCTATGATCCCAAATTTTTTTTTCTTTTTTTTGAATTGAATGATCCCAAGTTGTTAACATCACATTCATAATATTTAAAATAAATGATTATTATTCCTTGTTTTTAGGTATTTCATATATTATAGTAGGTTTTTTTGTTAAAGTATTGTTGTTGTTTTCTTAACCAACAACATGTAATCTTTTTAACAAGAAAAAAAATTATAACAACATGTAATCTATTAGATTCAAATCTCAAAGATGAAAAAGCAATATAATACTAGTAAAACCAATAGACTACATTTATCTTATCTCATTTAGGATTGATTTTTCTACAGTTTTTAGATTTTCAATATCTCTTATAAATATGATGTTTCGGGAAAAAATTATTCAGTATAAAAATTGATTAATAAATTTGATAATTTTCTCACTCTCTCTATATAAATTTGAATTAAGAATTTCTATATATGTATTTTCGTTAGCTTTTTTGTTGTAACTTGTAAGGGCACATAATATACATTTTTTATATCTATGAATTATATCTAATGAATCAAATGATCATGAGTTGCTCTAGTGATAGACATGTATTAGATAGCATTGATCTTTTGTCTATTTACATAAGAGAAAAATTCTTAAAAATTAATATTAATCGGTCGGACCAGACGGACGTGAAAACATTGATACTAGGAACAAAATGTATGCATATTAGAAAGTATGGATCTTGGATCGGATCGAGATTGGGATCGTCTGTGTTGTCTACTAGTCCTTACAAAGCAAACTGAAATAGGTTCCTCCAGTCTGGTATTGGAATCCAGTTAAAAATTCTGTGGACCAAATTACTTTTCTCGGGTCAGTTCACTCATAAAATTAATCGTATGACTTAAACCGGATGTGTTTTGAACATGTTCTGGTCCTAGACCCCAATTGTTGTTAACTCGGATTATTTAAAATTATCGAAGAGAAAAAAGGATAGTGGAAGACTTGGTATTTTACATCAGAAGACAAATAAATCAATGACTCTCAGTGATTGTGATTGTTTATGATTTGACGAACATAACGTCTGCCTAACTTTGAACAAACTTTAACTTACATATACGCGTTCCGGTCATTGGTTTATAGAGATGGTATCTTCTACTTTGAAACCAGAATTGAATGTAAATTTATTTGTGATAAATTGAAATATGATACCTTTGCTTACAGTCTAGCCTATACTTTATAGCCCATATTGTAAGAAAATAGTGGTATGAAGAAAATTTTAGAAACGTTTAATTTTTTACTAGTATTGTACATTTGTTCAAAAACTCATATAAAAAATATACAGGGTTAAAACCAACCTATTCATTGTATAAGATGTATGCATGACACCAAGAGCGGACCCACGTAGAGAGAAGGTGTATCAGTTGATCCACCTTAAATCTAAATATAAACTAATTTTGTATGTATTTGACAAACAAACTACACAAGTACAAGTGGTAAAAGAAACCCAATGAACCTCTTTGCCTTGAGTTAGACACCAGCTCTTTCCCTTTAAATCATTTTTATTTTTAAAACACTATTTTTGCACCTGGTAAAATTTTAATCATGGATCGCCACTGACACACTGGAAGTGATCATATGATGACTAATAATTAAATACAAGCAAATATCTTATATTCACTCTCTTTCATAATATAAGATGTTTTGGAGTTTTTTTATGTTCTAAAATATAAGATGTTTTATATTTCTATATAATTTTTTACTTTATTGAATAATGTGTGACCAATAGTAGTATGCAGTTTTTTTAATGATTGATAAATTATTTTTAATTATATATTAAATAAAACTTTTTAGAATAAAACTAACGTTCTTAATATACATATTTTTGCTAAAACGGAGGGAGGGATTAGCATTTTGTTCGAAAATCTTCCAAAATTTTCATGATAGCTCTTGGCCATCCGAAAGAATAAATTCGTGTGTTGAGACTTGGTCGCTAAATGTGGAAGTCTAACGGTTAAAAAAACTGAAGCATCCATTATATTTACGTTATCTAATTAATTATAGTAACTTAGAATTTAGAAATATATAGTCTACTTTGGTTTATATATTATATAGTTGTAATGCGAGAAAATGGTAAATGAAATAAAAAGTTTAGTATACATAGTTTTGGTTTGGAAGAACCGTTCAATACTAGGTTCAAGTTTGCTGAGGATGGTGATTCTTTTATTAGTTTGAGACTAGAGTTATTCAGATTTCGTCTTGGATGCAATGATGCTCTTAAAGAATTTGTGTTTAGATATATTTCTTTGGCGTCTATGAAAAGGCATTAGGAGGAATATGATGATTGAAGAGAATTTAATTGAAACTGTTTCAAATGCTAGTTCCAATAATTTTCACTGCCTTTACATGTGCAAAAAATCATAGAACTCACATTTTTTAAAAAAGGGAAGGTTTATAAAAATAGCTCAATAATTGGTAATTTTTATGGAAGTTTTCATCAGTAAAAATAACTTCAATTTTTCAGAATATTTGTTTTTAATGTAATAACAAACTCCCAACACCAACGAATTTTCTCCTTTTGCTTTGTGTTTAGTGTTCATGTTTAGAAAGAAAAAGAAAACAATCAAATTTATTTAAATTATGAGTTCATCAGGAATAGATTTTACTATAGGAAAATTGGAGAGATGTGTAGTTTTTATGTTTTAATTTGCTATTTAGGTAGTTTTTGTCTACTTATGTTTGTTTTGGGTAGTTTAAAAAAAATCTTTCTTATTTTTTTCATAAAAATTACCCAAAAATAATCTAATTCTCAAAAATTACCTAAATCACAAATAAAAATATAAAAACTACCCAATTATTAAAGATACTTTTTTACTATAGGGAGAAAAAAAAAGTAAGCAAACAAGGCCTAGTAAATTTCAACTGAAATATCAAACGTTATATGATGTACAATTCGGATGGGCCGTCAGAAAGGAATGAGATAATGTCCTAGAATTGGACAATCATGGACCCATGATATTAATGATAGAGTGAATTGGATTCAAAGCTTTATTTTAGTATTCTTTAACACACACACACAAAAAAAACAGCTTATTTTAGTATTCAACAAAATATCAAAACACCAGATTAGAGCCATATTTTTCAGAAGCTTAATTTGAACCTTAACGCTTGACAGCATAGCGAAATAAGCGGATGCAACAAAGCTAAATATCTACTTTAATTGATAATTCATTTTTGTTATTAGAGTGAACTATAAACAATGTTTTTCTCGTTTGATATAACTGTTCATATGCGGACATGTTTTTTTGTTCGCTGCAATCCAAAGTTCCAAACAACTAATTAAAGGTGATAAAAACGTATTTGTTCTCCTTTCATCTGTTATATTCAGTCTTGAGCTACTACTATTCATAGTCTTCAAAACCTGACATAAGAATGGTAAAATATGATTGCTAACATTCTACTGTAAGAACCTCACCTGCCAATTCGAGGCAGGATGTTGTAACATGCTTTAAATCCCGTGCAACTAAACAAATTACCATGCATAATAAGTTTGTGCTTCATAGGTTTAATCGCACTTTTTTCTAGAGAATCATGTTTAAAAACGGACCAACTTATTTGTTTTTACTTTTTAGAGAAGCATATGATGGTTTATACATTGCATTGCTTCATGGATGATGAGACGTTGAACTTCGTTAGTCGTCGTTACCTCTTTGTTTTTATTCATTGCCTCTATAGAATATGATTCTTCTTAGGCAATCTTAGCCTCTAAATTTTGTTTTGATCTTCCACAACCAACAACAGAACTCGAGATTATCAATTTATCAATGGCCAAACAAAGATAACATGTTTGGTAACAAGATTATTTATCTGGTTTGTTAGTGTATGAATCAATTTGTTGTACATTCTGAACAAGTATTTGTTTCTGAATATAAAATCGTTTTGGATGTCCTTGTGATTGGTTGGAGATTATATTGTAGTAATAAATTTAGACAAGCTTAAAACGGGCCAGGTTGTTGATGGGCTGATCCTAAGTGTTCCTAGAAAGCCAGTGACAATATATGGACATATATATCTCAGTTTCTGTAATAACTCAAAACTATATGAATCATATAAATATATATATAACTAGAGAGTTTTCTTTCTATATAGAGTGTACACCTAAACAAACTTTTTTTTTGAATTAAAGAAAATTTAAAATATTTATTAAATACATAGTTATTTATATTTATTGAATAAATATAACAATGTATATAAAAAATAAAAAAAAATGAATTTTTTTTCTTTTATTTTGATAAAGGGTTCTTGTGAATGTTGGGTGTGACAAAAACAAGAAAAAAAATCTATACTACAAGATTTTCTGTTGAGAATTTAGATTTTTTGGGAATTAGGATTTGTTTTTCAAACTTCCATAATTTACGTCATCGGAATATGTACACATAATTGATAACCACAAGTTCCTATTGTGCTCACACTTTTTTCTTTTTAGTTTAAGCTTGTCCAAACTTTTATTTCGAATTTTATACAATAATATTAAGTATGTTTTTGTGAAGTACGTCAATGCAATTATCAAAACAAAATGTGATAATGCATGACATGTTATTGAAAACTCAATAGTAGGTCAATGCCAATGATACTGGATAACATATTATGATATTAACATATTAGATTTATTGTAGGACCCTATATAATGATCGTAGTTCTAGAAATTCAAACGAATTTTAGTATAAAACTATTAGTATCAAAAACCATATAATAAGTTGTCACTGTTATTTGTTAAATGTAAAGAATAAGACCAAGTTCGTGTTATGTGGAGTGCTTAAGTTAATATACAATTTATTGTTATTGTTTGTTTCCCATACAAAGGGGATTGTGTAAAATAAGTTTCATATTTCTTTTGACCAAATTCAGATAACCAGTTGTGGATGGATAATGGATAATGGATAAGCTATCAAACCACATCAGCATATATATTAGTCGATGTACAGTAATAGTTCAGAGCATTTTACATAGGTTTATGCCTTTTTCACCTATTTTATTCATCACTAGTCTATTTTAAAGACGTGCCTTTTGTTTTAACGCCCAACAATATATTGACCATTTGGCCCACCATCGTCAAAATAGTAATCTTCTTTTCTGTTTTGTTTTGTTCTGCGATTCGCCGACGTTAAAAAACACGTGCTGAAATAGAATGTGCATACCCTTTAACCTTTATAATGCTTATATATGCTGTTTTTGTTCTCATTGTAAATTCATTACAAGATTCACCTCTTACAAAAATAAAATGCATTTTAAACTTAAATAGTCGTGTACCTAACTAACTTATAAGTTTGTAAAAAATAAAATTCTCGTCACCCACCAAATTTAGAGTAATTATCTTTTTGTTATAAAATTATTCATTTATTCTAACATAAACTTTAATTTTTACATTAAAAAATTACGTCAATTTAGTGAGTCTAGATAAGTTAATTTCTAACGCATTTTTCAGCTATTGGTCTAGATAAACTTTAATTCACAAATCGCTCCATAATTGATACTAGCTTTCATCTAAACTAAATAGTTTACAAAAATATAATTTATTGATGTAGTTTAATATTTATCAGAAATAAAATTTAAAATCAAAATGTAAATTTGTATATATAAAAAATTATTGTAACTTAAGACTAAAAATAAAATTTATAATTAATTATTATGGCCTTTCAGATTGATATTAATTCATTTCATAATAATAACATATTATGTCAAAAAAAAAAAACGTATTATTGGCTTCATTTTGATTCCACTACACTCAGTCAATGACTCAATACACACATACGCAAGCAAACCCAGAAGTTATGACAAAACGATCTGGTGGCCTCAACTACTAAAAAATCCTGTGATTTCTTTTTGAAAACGTTTGCAAAAATAATGCCCTCGTCATCCGCAGACAAAATTAAATTATATCATGCAATAATCAAAAGACAAATTATCTTAATTAAAAAAAATCACACTCTTGATTTATGCATGTTATAAAAAAAAATTTTGTTCAAACTTATATTATCAGATAAATTACCTTAGATTTCACAGTATATTTTAGTCCCTAGCTTCCTTAAATCATAAATTAAATAATAGAAAAAAATAGCACAAACTCTTGAAGTTGCCAGCTAATCGCAGAGAAGTCAAGTCACGATTTTCAGTAGACCCCCTGACCATCATTTTCAGTTAGGGTCCATTTAAAACAATCACTTTCAATTTCACTAGTACTAGTATTAGATTTATGTAGCTCCTGATTACGAAAAATAGAAAATACTATACATAGGTCGATCCTAAATACTCGTAGCCTCATATACCTGTCCAAATTTAACATAAATGTTTTTATGAATATTACTAAAAAACTGCCCTTGTATATTATTAGGACTAAGACATCTTTGATACATATTGGCATATTGCCTTATGCAAAATTCGTATTTGAAAAAAAAAAAATCATATTTGATGTGTTGAAATAATTTTCTCCTTAAATATGTAGATTTAAATTACTATTAAAGAAAATAGTTTCTTACAAATCGGGAAATAGTTGACAAAAAAAAAAATGTTTCTTACAAATCGGGACATATTTTGATCGTGTTAATTGCTGATTACGATAAATAAAAGTTGAGATTTTTCTCGCTAGTTGAAATTAGGGACAAAGACTTTACACCTAACGTTGAATTGAGAAAATTAAGTATCACAAAAATAAAAGACGAACTGTTTTCGATGTTACAAAGGTAAATCAGATAATAAGACTGTCACAAATGAAAAATATTAACGCAAAATTGCAATAAAGAGAAACATATTTCGGGCTAAATTTATCAACCTTTAAAAACTTAAGGGCCCTATAATAAACAAACTCAAATCCTATATCTTTCACCAGACCCCACTATTTTCAGAAGAGCCCAAAAGCTCCTCAAGATACTGTTCTCCCAAATCCTCAAACACAACCACATTATCTAACTTCACGGAGCTGTGATCACAGTCAATGTCTTTCGTCTTCCTATTGGTCATTCTCCGTCTCATTGAGTGTTTCCTCTTCAACGCTATCACCGGAGAACACCCTTCTTCGTAGCTATACTTAATCTCCGATAGCGATTCTTGAACTCTCTCCGCCGGAAAATTAAGAATCGCCGATGATCCTCTCATCGAAAAAGCCGCTTGATCGTACGCAAGAGCAGCTTCTTCCGCGCTTTCGAACGTCCCGAGCCAAACTCGAATACCGTTTCGAGTCGAATCTCTTATCTCCGCCGCGAATTTCCCCCATGGACGTCGTCTTACACCTCTATAAGACTTCTCTGACTTTCTCGAGGTCCCGGTCTCTTCCTCGGATTTGATCGGAAGATCGGATTCTATGAGACTTTGTTGCGTGACTTGCTCGATTAGGCCGTAGAGAAGCATTTCCTCTGAGTCGTTCTCGTTAAAAGGGAGATAGTAGTTGTTGGAAGAAGAGGAGGAGAAAGATTCAGGCGACGATCCGTGAGAATATTCCGGCGAGAA
Source organism: Cardamine resedifolia (assembly GCA_014578085.1). Lineage (NCBI taxonomy): Eukaryota > Viridiplantae > Streptophyta > Magnoliopsida > Brassicales > Brassicaceae > Cardamine > Cardamine resedifolia. The sequence goes on along the minus strand of VBRH01000340.1, from coordinate 28,820 downwards.
GCCGGAAACTGGTGACTGTATAAAAGATGGATCCATGTAAAAAAATTGAGAAAATACTCTGTTTTTTTCTACTACTCTGTTTTTCGACTACTCTGATTTCGGTTAAAGGATCGTTAGTGGATTGACGAGGTTATATAGGGAGAAAAAAAGTTTATCTGCTTGTGCAAATTGTCCAAAATAGACATGAGTTTTCACTGTCTCAGTGAAAGATGAATGTCACATAATAAAGGGTGAAAATGGGAATTTAGTTTATTTATTAATTTGTTGTTACATTCAAATGAAAAATTATGTTGCTTCGTCGAAGATTCGAGCAAAGACGTTTTGCATATTTCTTCAATTCGTGTGGTATTTATGTGTCGTAATATATGAATGGTCTTTTTGTGCCGTTAAAAGCAGTATTAGTGGTTCTTGCTGTCTTGAATTTTAGTTACATGATATTTTAATGAAAAATGTATATTGTTTAATTTATCTCGAAATTTGTATGTACATTTATATTTGAGAAATTCCCTAATAGCATCATATTAAGTTTTTTTGTCACAAATAGCACATTTTTCATTTTAGACAAAAATAGCATTTTTATAAAGAGCAATAATTTAATTTGTTGGTTTGGGTTAAGTATTTAGGATTTATGGTATAGTTTTTAAGGATATGAAGTAAAATTTAGGGTTTAGGGCTTAGGGTTTAGGGTTTAGGGTTTAGGGCTTAGGATTAGGGTTTAGGGCTTAGGGATTAGGGCTTAGGGTTTAGAGTTTAGGGTTTGGGATTTATAACTTAGGGTTTAGGGTTTATGGCTTATAGTTTAGGGTTTAGGGCTTAGGGTTTAGGATTTAGGGTTTATGGCTTATAGTTTAGGGTTTAGGGCTTAGGGTTTAGGATTTAGGGTTTATGGCTTATGGTTTAGAGCTTAGAGTTTAGAGCTTAGGGGTTAGGGCTTAGAGTTTAGGGTTTAGAGCTTAGGGTTTAGGGGATTTGTATCTATATAAGAGAATTACCTTTTAATAAAAATAATATTTTTGTCCTAAATAAAAATTAATGCTATTTTCGGAACAAAAATTTTATTTTGTATTATTTAAGAAAATTGCCTTTTATATTTTGGTATACTGGTCATATTGAAAGGGTAGATGTCTTTTAATCTTCAAATATAAATGAATGAAACATTTTGGATTAGGTGTATCCAGGACTTGTATTGAGTCCAATCAAAACAAGTTTATACTTGTAGCCCTAATCATCATATTTATTCTTGCGACCGCTAAATTTGTAAAATTCCTTAGTATTCTAGTGGTTAAGGCACAACAATTAGGAGAAAAGGTAGTGGGTTCGAAATTTTGGCGCTTTTGCATCCATAAAGGTAAAATATAAATATGCTAGAAAATATAAAGGATTTAGAAAAATTAAGTTTTAAATATCATCAGCACTTTTACATATATTTCATCTTACCATTCATATTTAGTACATGTAAAATATCAAAAAAAAAAAAATCGTCCATTGCACCATTAATTTTAGAGATATTTGATCTAATCATATTATTATGATACACGATTACATGTAGTATACGTGATTATGATGAACAACTTAAAAACCATTCCACGATGCAAATTTTTTTTGACAGACGGTTGTATATGTACAACATCCCTATAATCGATAAGCTCTTTCCGTAACATTTAGATGTACGACGAACGGTTCTGCATGTATGACATAATGTACATGCTCTTCCTGCAATACACGAGACTACGATAGACGGTTATATCTGCCGCATTCTGTAACTTTTGACAAGCTTTACATCTATTAATCAGCAAAAGATTATGATATTTAGAGATCAAACTCCAAATCCGGTATATAAACCTTTAAATCTTAACCAATTGGTCAAAGATGATTCAACAAAATATTTAGTTTATACTTAATTTTTCTTTATAAAAAAATGTTTAGTTTAATTGTAAAAGATTTTGAAAAGTTAGATGGTTTTTCATGACAATAAAATTCATGAATCATGAAACGAAAAAAAGAGAGAACCATGCACAGATTAAAAAAACAAAAAAAACTAAACATTATATTGTAGCAGATTTCAAGATTAACGAGGGCATCAAATATGCCACACTACTACTATGGTGTGGCGAAGTTATAACATTTTGTAAGTGAAAAAGTGATGATGATGCTAAAGTTTTGGAAATTGTTGTGGAAGTTTATATATCTTATTCTTATGAGTAAAACAAATAGTTGTGGAAGTTCACATTCCACACATAGAAATAACAAGATCGATGTGAAAATGATCAACTCAACTAGATAATTCATAATTCCTATGCTTTGGCGTTGCAAATATGATGATTACATAAATGTCAAATCAATATCCTATAATCTTAGGAGCCTATTATTAATTATTATTTAGACAAAAATAAAATGGCCAAAAAGCTGAGTAAAAGAAAATTGTTGGTTGGAAGGAGTCAAGATACATGCCCCTTGAACCTCAAACAACAAATAAACTTCTAGCCATCTCATGTTTAAAATATGATTTGGCTTTATTTGCTTTCAACGTCATTCTCAAAGTAAAAAAAGATACTTCATGTGCCATTTTCCCCCCATTATATTTAGCTTCTCTTTTGTTACATTCCTTATTTCTAGTTATTATATATTTCAGCTTTATGTGCAAATTAAAACGAATTGGAGGTCTTAAGTAATTCGAATTATAGGATTTTTTCAGGTAAGTTGATCAAATTTATTGTATCCTAGTTCATTTAATACGTATATTAGACGTTGTTTTTTTTTTTTTTTTT
>VBRH01000340.1:0-12037 GCA_014578085.1 Cardamine resedifolia | reverse complement strand
TTTTTTTTTTTTTTTTTTTGATAAAAGACCATTTTTTGCTGTTGTTAAAGCTATTATAAGTTATAAGCATCTTATTAACACTAGTTCAAAATTACAAAATATTAATAATATCGCAGAGATACTTGAAACCACCATTTTATTCTTATTGGGGAGCTAGGAAATTTAAAGATGTGGCGTTTGAAAACGCCAACGAACGTTTTGTTGTTACAAAACTTCCAAGTGTAAAAAAAAACATGAATGATTCTTTTATTCTTTCACTGTAATGATCACACTGCTTAATTCGTATATCTTTTTCTTTGATTGTCCATTTTCCCACTCTGTGTTTTCTTTTTTGTTGTTCTTGCTTTTGCCAAAGTTAGATTTTTTTTCCTGTCAAGTGCCAACTCTTTCAAGCGTTCGACTTTTGACCAAACAAGTCATTTAGTTTGGCTTACTATTGAGTGTGTGTGGATGTTGCTCACTCTAGAATAGAGACAATATAATATAGAACACTTCTTCCATTTCATGAATAAAGATGTTTAAATGATATTTGTCTCACTACAAAAATGAGTAATTTTTATTTTATTTTCAATTGTCTTTATAATAAATGATTGTTTGAACAAAAACAAAGAATGATCAAGATTTTATCTTTTTGAGATCATTAAGTGAAAATGTAATACTCGGTGATCTTGCATTCGAACTAAAAAAAAGTTAAATTTTTTGAAATATATTAAATAAGTTTTATAGATTTTGAAATCAAAACAAATTGACAATTACTGGATTGGTCCGTATCGTCTATATAATAGTGTTAGTCTTTAAAAAAATTTCAATGTGAAATCCTATAACAATGAATTGTTTTTGGTAAAATTATTGAGATTAGGTGTTGAAATTTGAATGATGAAATTGTAGACCCAAACAAAAAAAAGAATGGCAAAAAGGGAAACAAATGAGAAAAAGAGGATAAATAATAAATCGGACCAAAACAAAACAAAACGTAATGCCCCGCCTTGTTTAAAAAGCGGTCCAACACTGAACGATTCACCCAACCAATTTCATTTGCTTAATGCGTGGCTTTCTAAAAGCCATATACACATTTATTAGTATCTTTTTTTTTATTTAATAAAACTCGATTCTGATTTTGTTGTCTTCTCATAAAACCAAAGTGTATTTAAATTCGATATGTTTTTTTTTTTACCAAAAAAAAAGAAAAAATTCGATATGTTTTCTTTTCGAGAATACGATTTGGGTTAAAATTCCAAAATTCCCTAAATTTCTTTTAGATTCTCTAAACAACAAACTCCGAATATTTATTTCCATCCCAAAGATTTTCTAATTTATAATCTCTCAACACACAACAGTATCTCTCAAATTGTTTATTTTGATCAATTTTTTTTTGCAGAGATTCTCAATTCTACATTGAGTTTCTAATGTATCCATCAATACACGACGACGATGATCTTCTCGCGGCTCTTTGTTTCGATCAAAGGTTCAATTTTTATCCTTCAATTGTTATGTTGTTATACCTTTTAATCTCTGGGTTTCTTAGGGTTTCCTAATTTTTCAATTCAATTTCGATTACAAATAGCCAAAATACCAAAAAAGTTTTGATTTTGATTGTCTAGGAATCGTTCGTCTATGTTATTGTTATTGATTGAGATTGTATTGTGACTCTGTAGCAATGGAGTAGAAGATCCTTACGCTTATATTCAACCAAATGAGGAAAACATATTTCAGGATTTTGTGTCATCTGGTGTGAATCTGCAGTCAGGAGAACGAGGACAAGGTTGTAACATTGGAGCTCAATTTGATTCCTTTACTGGGGTCTATAGTAGTAGCATTGGATCATCACAATTGGATTTGGCTGCGTCGTATAGTGGAGTTTTGCAGCAAAGGACACATCAAGTTTGTAGCTTTAGAGGAGGAAATGATGATTCAGCTCCTCGTGTGATGCAGGAACAAGAACAAGTGTGTAGTGGTGTTGTGGAAATCAATTCTTCTTCATCTGTTGGTGCTGTTAAGGAAGAGTTAGAACATGTTGATGAAGAATGCTCGAGAAAGAGGTAATCTTTTAGGAATCTGAATTGGTTTCAATAAGTCTTGTGGTTTCTGTGGTGTGGTGTTGTGTGTTTCTTTAGGGTAAAACTATTTGCAGCTGATGGTTTTCACTTTTGAGTCTCCACTACTTTTAAGGTCTTGAATTCGATTCTTTATTTAGTTTTATAGCTTTGATTGTGATCTTGTTTGCTTGGGGAAGTATGTGTGATTATTTAGTGATGCATAAGTATCTGAGGGCATGAACTTTGTAGGGTTTTTTTTATTAGAACAAAAAAAGAGAAACTTTTTTTCGGGTCGTATGGCTCAATCACAAGTTTCCTTGGATGTAAGAACAGTAGTATATTAGTGCTTCAAGGTGGAAAGTTCTAAACTTTCACTAAGCTGTGTGGTCTCGTTGTTTGGTTATCCTTTGTGTTGTCTGATGTGATTGTGTATGAATAGGGGACGAACTGGATCATGTAGCAAGCCAGGAACCAAAGCTTGTCGTGAGAAACTGAGAAGGGAAAAGCTAAATGACAGGTATGTTCAGAGCTTTGCGTAATGCATATGTTTTATATATTGTTTGCGCCGTGTTGTGTTGTTTTCGCAGTCTTAGATGAGAAAAACCTGGTGTGTTTCAGGTTTATGGATTTGAGCTCTGTTTTGGAGCCTGGCAGGACTCCAAAGACGGACAAATCAGCTATACTCGATGATGCAATCCGGGTTGTGAATCAGCTCAGAGGTGAAGCTCATGAGCTTAAAGAAACCAACCAGAAACTTCTAGAAGAGATTAAGAGTCTGAAGGTTAGTTTCTCCTTTTATCTTAAAGCCTAACCATTATCCATAAGGCGGATTTTGACATTGGTTTTAACTATCTGGACTAGGCGGAGAAAAACGAGCTACGGGAAGAAAAGCTGGTGTTGAAGGCGGATAAGGAGAAGATAGAACACCAGTTGAAATCTATGGCGGTTCCATCACCGGGTTTCATGCCCTCGCATCCTGCAGTTTTCCATCCTAATAAAATGGCGATGTACCCGAGTTACGGTTACTATCCAAACATGCCAATGTGGCCACCATACTTACATCCTGCAGACCGTGATACGTCTCATGATCACCTAAAGCAGTCTCCTGCTGCTTAAAAATCTTCTTTCTCTTGGTTCATCATCATTTATCGTAAATTATAAAATCACTTTGGAATTTTTGTTCCTTCAGATTATTCTTTATCATAAAATCACTTTGGAATTTGGAGTTAACCATTGAGGGATTAGAGAAATTTATCATTCTTCCGTTTATTTTTGAATAAAATGTCTGAGAAACTTGTGAATTTTTTGGTCACCGATATCGTCTCTGTCTCTTGGCCAAATGTGAAGGTGGAAATAGATAAATCAAAAATGTTATTACACCAAATGTAGAGAAATGTGAAAAAGCAGGGAGTATTTTGTAAAACAAAACTTAAAAAGTTAAGTTAGGTGGTCCTAAAGTGGGTCCTAGCAAAAGCATCATAACCACACGTTTATAACTCATTAATTCCCAGCCGTTGGATCTTTTCCATCTTGTTGCTTCGAAGTAAAGCAAAACAACAACCAACTGAATTTTTCTTGTTTGTATCATTTCGATCCAAAATCGAAACGGAATGACATATCTATTTTAGTACCATTATCCATAATTGAAATGTCCCACAGAATTTATTAAAAGAAACAAAACAGAGCATTTTTTGTTTCTCAATTCATACATCTGTTAAATTACCATAAACATTATAACATCAAAAAATAAAAATAAAATCTGTATACATACAATGAGAGTTAAAAAAAAAATGGTGTAATCGTTTTCTATTAACACAATAAAGAATCAAAAATCTATAAGAAGTGTGTATATATATGAAAATTGTACAGAGCTTTTTTTAGGTTTTAATTTACCCGGAAGCAAGTAACCAAAGAGTGGTAAGTGAAGAAATGGCTATGGTGATCCAACATAGGAAAGCTAAAGCTACAGAGAGTTGATACTTCCAACACTCTGCTTCGAAACTACAGCTTCCTAAATCGCCAAAGTATAAAACCGTTATTCCCGCGGAAGACGAGGCTCCTGCTAGAGACAATGTTGATGTCACCTAAACCGGAAAACATAAGATGAGTTTAGGTTTTTGAATCATTAACTTGAGAGAAAGGGAGAGAGAGAGAGAGTCTTACCCAATCTCCAACTACGAATAGGCTGACTAAAACCGGGCTAAGAAGCGTTTTCTTTCTCACTAAAGCGAAGGTGTCTAGCACCGCAAGACCGAAACTCCATAGGACTTGTAAACCCATTGCTGCAATTAGGTAGCTGCAAAACCAAATTTGTAGAGTGTAAGAACAAATAGGCGGTAACAAATACGCGAAAAGTTCACATTGTTTTAACTTCTACATATGCTTGAGATTGCTAAATTGTTACAGAATCAAAGATTCACATATCAGATGTTAATGCTCAATAAGATTGACTTTGCACGTTTTCAAGATCCTTGCACTTCAGAAAACAGAGCTTCTTGAGCATTGAAACTCAAGGAAAAGAAAACAACTATCTTGCTATAAATGGATGCACAATCATGATCCAATACACAAATCAAGCCACACTAGTCTAAAACAAGATCTTCTAGGTTCCCCCAAAAACTAACTACTTTTAAAAGCAGAGATCTTCAAGGTACCTAATATCAAACTAACCTCACTTAATTGAGCAGATTCCAGAGTATAAAAGATTCAAAATTTTGAAGCAACTTTTCTTGGGATTGGATCTGTACGATTCCATCTAAATCCTTCCTCAATTTCAAACCACACTATCCAAGAACTCAATATCCAAAACACACTGATCAAACAGAGAGAAAAGTGAAGTTTTTTTACCAGAAAGCAGTGAAGCTGAAGAATCCACCAGAAGTAACCATATAAGAAATCGAACCAGCAGCAAAAACACACTGAGAAATTCTCAAGAGAAGACCAGTCAAAGTCCCTGGTGTTCCAGGGATATCTCTCATTTCTCTTCCACAACACAGCGCAAATCAACACAACCCAAATCGTAAAATTATAGTCTTGTTTACTTCTCCGAGATTAAAAGTTCAGAATCCCGCCGCAAAAACTCAACTTTCCGGCGATCTTTCCGGAAAGAATACAAAAAAGGTGAGATTTTTGCGGCTGTCAAGGTACGAAATTGAGGAATCAGAGGAGTAGAATATGGAAAATTGAAGACTTTTTTTGTTGAGTTTTGTGTTTTGTTTTTTCTTCAACAGAGAGGGCACATAGAGAGGAGGAGAGAAGGCGGAGAAGAACAAATGCGTATTTTTATTTTATTTTATTAATTAAAAGGTGGAAAATTTTAAAATAGTAAAATAGCTAATGGAGAAAGTGATGGGCAAAATTTTTGTGTGTTTTTTTAATTTCATCTTTGGTCTTTTGCATTGTTGGAAGTTCACTTTTTTCAAATGGGAAATTGTTTTTTAATCTGATTGATTCACTTAATTTTTTATCAAGCTTTTGGCTTTTTATGTTGTTTATAATACTAATAATTCAGTTTTTGTAATGTTGAACTTTTTTGTTACTCAGCCAGAATAGTCCAACTCTATTGGCAAACTCAACAGAAAGAAAAAAAAAACTCAATTTGGATTTTTATTCATAGCCAAGAGAAAAAAACTCACAAATCTGAAAATTAAAAAAAAAAAATTGTAAAACAGAGAGATCTCTTGCTTGTTTGAGAAACAAGTGAAATTTAAGCCTTATTGGATAGTTTTTTCCTTCTTGGATAGTTTCTTGAACATCCCATGCTTATGCTTCATCGCAATGAAGAACACTAATGCAGCTACAATTCCAACACCCTGAAAATAAGACACAACCAGTTTCAGTTAGTTAACTAAGTATTGTTGACTCTTTTTTGTCTGAATTATTGTTTTCTTAATGTTAGTTAACAGTTTTTGTTTAACTTATCAATACCTTAATGAACCTCATGAACAATGTGTTAAATTCGCTAGGTGTGAACAGAGGATTTGAGATGGCTAGTGTAGCAATCTGCAAATACATAACCACCAAAAAGATTATGTAAAAGTAGTGACATAATAGTTATTAATTAGATTTGATTACCTCGTTAAGTTGATCGCATAATTTCTGGCGCGATTCTTCGTTAACAATGGAGCTATATAAGCTCATGGACACTCCATCATCTGCTGACACCGTCTCGTTCACAAACTAATCATATATTGCAATCATGTTAGATACTTATATATAATCATATATTATGAATACTAACTATAAATAGATCGGTTATTAGAGTTTAAGCTATGGATCAGGTTGCTTACCGCTCTGAACTTTGTGTAGAAAATGGTGAAATGATCTCTATCAAAATCGCGATGGTAGAAATCGTACAATATCGGGCTCAAAATTGCTTGGTATATAAGTTAAGATCAAACCATATGCAAAATTTAGTAATGCAGTTTATTATTTCAATATTAATCAGAAGCATAAGTAAATTAATATACCAAGAGCAAAGCTCCGAGGTAGGTGTTGAAGATGAAAAAGATCCCTCCAAGTACTTTCATCACTATACCAAGACCAACTATGTACTTGGCCTAAATCATAACACACATAAATAAAACATAAACTGAATTTGTTAATTTTCTCCTTTGTGATTAATTAACACTTTGATATAATAAAATGTTCACCTGGTTCTCAAAGAAACCAAGTTTTGGTCTAAACTCCTCGGCAGCTATTCCACCATTAAGGTCGAATCCATAAAGCCTTAAGAAAAAAAGAAAAGAAAAAAACATGAAAAAATCATTAGTTTGAAAAGCAAAAATATATATTTTTCGTTTAGATCTACTATTTTGATTAATGCTTACTCTATCAAAGCAGACACGATAAACGCAGATGCGAAGAGAAAGTCGACCGGCGTGCATAAGATAAGGCATTTTCTCAATCTTTTTTCCATATTCAACCACTGATGGTTTTTGTGTTTCCTCCATGTTTTCTTGAATAATCATAGCTAGGAAGATTTTTAATCGTATATATATCTATGGTATGTGTGTGTGTTCAAATATATGAGACAGATGAAGAGAGTTTGCTAGGAAGAAAGGTGATGAAGGGCTTGCTTGGATCACCAAGGAGACGACAAGATGGTAAATGATAGAATACTTGAATATACAAACTATAGATTATATATATATTGGATAAAAGGAGGAAGTATAATAAGCACATTAAACAATGACTTATCTTTATGTCAAAACATGACATATTGTTTTAGATACTACGACTTGTAATATAAATAACTGACTTCCGGATATGTGAAAACAAAGACCTGTAATCCTGATTGTATTTACTATCTTATCTTAGATGAACATAAATAATGACTTGAACGGTACACTTTTCTTGATATAGTTTAAAGAAAATGTACAGTTATGCAATTGCAAATGCTAAATTAGTTTCGAATCTACCAGAGTTGAATTGCCTTATAACATGACCAGAATTCACATTATTCTCAACGTATTATGATTATAGAAACTTTTTATTATCGATCATGACTACATGAATTATTATAGCAGAATAAGTGATCAATATGGAAGAGAGGTTTGTTCGTTTGTCAAAAAGATGAATTTCAATTTTATATTAAAATTAACACAAAGATAAACGGAATCACATTGAAAGCCCAGGACAAAGGTAAATATTTTAATAATTAGGCATGGTTTTGGTTTCAGTCTGTTTTAACTTTGGATTGCTTCTTGGCTTTGTTAAGTCTATGCTTCATAGCCATGAAAAAGAGCAATGCTCCTACTACGGCTAATGCTTTGACGAAGCTTAAGAGCTGTCGAACAAAATCGTTACGTCCGAACAAGGCAGGATTTGTAACTGCGTGATCCGCAAGCTACACAACACAAATTATTACTCAATGATCATATTTGTGTTTGCAAGCTACACTTGTTACATATAGGTCTCAAGAACGCACCTCTCGTAATTTTGATTTGACTTGTTCAATTTGTTGCTGGTCAAAGTCTGATTTGTAGAAATTGTATGCAGCGTCATACGACACCGTTTCGTTCAGAATCTGACAAACAAAAACAAATCAAGCCAGAGACAAAATAAAAAATAATGAGCTTCTAAAGAAACCATTTTCATGAGTCATGACTAATCAATAAGAAGAAATAGAGGTTTATTAATACCCTTTTGAATTTGATATAAAGCAGTCCAAATTCTTCGGTGTCGATACGATGGTTGTAGAAATCATGATGGATCATTGTAGCAACAGCTTGGTACATAAGCTATACACATCAAAAGATATATAAGTAATGCATATCGATTTGGCATGAACTCAAGAAATCTTTAAGTAACGCAGCTCAAAAATAAAGATTAGAAATTAAAATTGCAGACTATTTTTTAACTTAATTTTATTATATTGTTTTATCAGTAGTCATCTTGTATTACTTAGGGTTTATAGGCTTTCCTTCAAATAGTTTCAGATTGATTAATAAGAGCAAATAGAGAGTTAGTAGTACCAAGAGGAAAGCTCCAAAGAAGCTGCCATAGATGAAGATTAGTCCACCAAGAGTCCTAACTATGATACTAACTACCATAAGATGCTTAATCTGTTCTCCTGAATAACCAAACTTTGGTCTCCAATAATCCTCTGTTCCTTCCCAATTAGATCTGACTTCCATGTAACTATACAGAACAAATAAAAGTTTAATGATGAGAATCACTAAAAAAGGTTATTTAAAGAGGAGAAAAAAAACACAGAGTCGTACTCATGCCAAGCAGAGAGGAAGAAGGAAGAGGCAAAGAGAGCTCTTCCAATAGTTTCTACGTAAGGGAAAGAAGCAACTTTTCTTCCCAATTTGTTCACTTTTCTTTGCACAACATCCATCTCCAACTCTTTCTTTGTATCCTGAAAAAGAGAAGAACGTTGTTGATGATGATGATGATGATGATGATGACCTAGTTGGGAAATTTCGATAATTGTGTAGAAATTAAGTCTTACTCTTAGGCTTATGGATGATGAATTCGTAGACTTGGTCCTCTTCTGGAGAAAAGAGTGGATGCACGTTCCAAGCTTTTTGTTCTTTAAGAAAAAGAAAAGATTAATAATAACATCAAGAACAATAAGAAGAAAAAAACATGGAAATTTTAGTTAAAAGGAGATGATGTGCATAGCATATTTCATCTACGTGTGTATAGGGTGTACCATTACATGTCCTTTGCTTTATTTTACACATATTATGTTTATATCTACTATTTTTATTAATCTAATACTATTGTTATTGTGTATGTACTTGGTTTGGTATTGCAAAATAGTAATTCCATTTCGTCACATTCACATGCAAACAATGGCTTTCTTGACACGTGTCTTAGGCATTGTACACTTAGCTATACGATATGCAAGACAACTATGGACACTTGTCAACACAATTTACAGCAAAACCAAATCATTCGTAGCTCTTACGGTGAAATAAGAATTGATAAGAGGAAAAATTAAGATGGAGAGAGGTATGGTTTGGTTTGGTGATAATAAAAGAAGAAGTAGAGATAGAATGAGGAGATAAGAGATGTGTGTTTACTTTGGTGACGAAGAAGAGTCAATAATCTAAGGAGGAGAACACTCGACGGTAAAAATTTACTCCTTATGAAATATTTTTTCGTATATTATAAAGTCTTAGGAAAATTATTGATTCAGTATTGGACGCATTTGCTTTGAATGGTTTTTTTTTTTGGTTATATTTTGTGAAAATGATTAATTTTTGTTGAATGTAGTTTGGTAAGAAGACAGAGTAGACGTTGAACACATGATTACAATAATATCACTACTGTGCATTTTCTTCTTAATTAATCGTAAATCAATGACAGATAAGACACCTACCTATTCTTATTTTATAATTAACAATATGTTCATAATGTGAACGCCACTATACCCATAATGCCATGTACTTAATTAAACGGTGCTTTTATTCTTAACAATTTAGGTTATGCTGCACACCTTATCATATTATTATTTTTCGTTAGTTGTCTTCAAATACCCAAATCATGATTCTCACCTTCTCTAAGATTTTTTTTTGAATCATTTTAAGGCTTTTTTAAAAAAGAAAATTGGTACATACAAGCCGGTCTGTGAGAAGGATTGATCTTTGTTTATTACGAGTGAATGACTAAACCAAAGTTCTTCTCGTCAATGAACAAAGCACATGAATCCTTTCTATTTATTTAATTTTTCTTCATATACAACAGATTCATAAAATCTTTAATTCTGTAACTTCTTCATATTCACTTTTGGAACAAGTAAGTATGTATCTCCGCCCCCAATCAACATCCGATTCTTGTTTTATGATTAAGTACCAAAAAACAAAATGTTACTGTTGTGATTCTACAAAAAAATAAAAATCTGTTTGTTTTTAGAGTTCTTGGTTAAGTGACCATCAACCTCAAGATTCTTGTATATACCCTTTATATTTCTCTTTAATGATTTGAGGTTTTTCAGTTATTCGATTTTGTAGCTAATATTGACATCAATAATACAATATAAGGATGTCCAATGTCAAGAACATGATCTGCACAACCTTAACAAAGTCAATGCCAGCCATTGCATTCTTTGGAAGAATGGCATTTGCCTTTGTCTTTCTCATCTCTGCTATCCAAGAGTAAGAAGAAATACTAAAGTAAATCCTCGATTCGGTTTGCTTTATATTCGAATCCAACAAGGCTTGATTCTCAACATCTCTGTTATAGTTATGCTGATCATTTTGGCGATGGTGGACCACTAGAGAAGTCGTTGGGACCAGCCGTGAACACCATGACCAAATATGGTTCTAAGGTTCTCACATTTTACACTGGAATGCAAGTAGTCGCATTCGATGTTCGACTTCTCGAATTCTCACTTATAAGTGCAAAGGCAACTGCAGCTTTATGGTTTATCTTTGGACAATCCATTCCAGCTTACTTCTTGGTAAAATCTTAAGAAAATGTTTTGATTAATCTTTTTTTTCAAGATTCTAATCTCAAAACATGTTTTGTTGATTCAGCTTGCAACACAAGTTCTCTCAACTGTTATTCCTTTCCCTACCAACTTGAATGACTTCACTCAGGTTAAAGCTTTTGTTACTGCGTAAATCCACACATTGATCTCATGGGTTTAGGATTAACAAAGATTGTGATTGATTTGCAGAACTTGACGTTAATCGGGGCGTTGCTCTATTACATTGGATTAAAGCATTCTATCGATAACCTTGACGAGGGAGAGAAGAACAAGGAGAAGGAGAAAAAGACGGAAGAAGATCATAAGCCCTCAACTTCTAAAGCCAAAGCAAATTGAAAGTGTCACCTTCACAAACTCCATTGTTTTATATTCGGTAGTTCTAATTTTGTCGTTTTCCTTTTTTGGGTTAATGAGAAAACTCTTTGAGCTTATGGTTACTAACTATTAAAATTATGTAAGTTTTATTCAAATGTGTTCGTCTGCTGTTATATTTCCTGGTTCCAGCATTAGATTTCTTGACCCTTTAAAACGTAATATTAATACTGCTAGTTGGTATCTACCAAACTGAAAAATGACTTATATAAATACAACAACAAAGTTCTAAGAAGCATATTTGTTATATAAGTTCAAGAATATATTTCAAAGTATATGCAAAAAGATTATGTGTCCACTACAAGAAAGATCACTATTTCCGACGGTGGTAATGGTCGGAATCTGTCGGAAATTTTCGATTTCCAACGACTTTTCGACCAAAGAAGGTTAATCGAAAAATGAGTCGGAAATGAATTTTTAGTCGGAAAATAGTCGGAAAAAGACTCGTCGGAAAGTGGTCGGAAAAATTTCGACTAATTTTTGTAAGTTGGTCGGAATTTCGTCGGAAAATTTTCGAAGAAATTTTCGATCGATTAAATTATTTCAAATTAAATTGGGTTTGATAAAAAAAAAATAATAAATAATAATAATAATTGGTCGAAAATTTTCGATCAATTTTCGACCAACTTAAAAAATTAGTCGGAAATTCATTTTTTTGTTTTAAAAAAAAACTTTGAAAATACGG
>VBRH01000339.1:40357-52071 GCA_014578085.1 Cardamine resedifolia | reverse complement strand
TCATCATCTCTCGCCATCGTTATCGAAATTACATACAAGAAGAAAATAGTACAGCGGCAGAGATGAGATATAGTCTTTATTTATATAGATTTGTTTTATTGTTATAAGCCCTTTTCCCATATGAACAAGTATAAACTATCAAATCTCTATTAAATCTTTGTTTATTTTTATTTTGTTACTGAAGATAATCACTATATGGATTTGTTGTTAATTTGTTGTTGTTCGGTTTAAATGCATAGATTTTTTTTTTCCTGAAAACATTAAATCATGTCCACTGCAGTCTACCGTAAGTCGGTACTGTCATATTATTTGAAAACCCAAAACGAAAGGGAAAGCATATTAATTTCGTACATTAGTTATTTTAAGTGTAAATTTGATTAAATTTGGTAAATATTTTGTTAAAATTAGCCTTTGACCCTAGTAAATTTGTATATGCCAACACCAACTTATATATTTTCTATCTATTACTGTAATAAGTTATATTAATTTTTAAATATTAAGTGTATTTATTATGATTCCAACAAAATTAACTCTAGCTATAACTATAGTTCTGACACTGGTGGGTGGTGACCCGACCCAAAAATAATGATTAGAAGTAGGGCTGGGCAAAAAATCCACACCTGAAACCCGAATCCGAATCCGATCCGAAGTAAGCAGTTTGGTAAAGGTACGGATCATCCACACTATCTGATCGGATGCTCTTGTTCAATGCATCGGATATCCGAACCCAATCGAGTATATCCGAACATCCGATCTCCACCCAAAACCATCCGAACTTATATAACCCTAACAGTAAATCCCTTAATCATGTTTTCTTTCTTTGTATCCGTGAACGCATAATTCTCTACTTGTCGTTTCCACTTCCCAATATTTGTGATATTTAAGCCAAAATTCAGAAAATTCTCAATTTAACAAACTGAAAACCCTAAAAAGAATACTCTCGTCGTCTCCTCCATCTGAGACTTCAAGGAAGCAAAGTCAAGTACACCATCTTCTTCTTCATCGATTTTAAGATTCAGTTATAGCTTCATAGATTTTAAGCTTCTCGTTTTCGATTTAAGCTTCTTCTTTTTCTTCTCGTGCCTTACCACTAGATCATTGTTATCAACTTATATCATCCACTCAAATTCTTTTAAAGAAGCTAACAAACAATAACGAATGATTTTATCCAAGAAAGCAAACTATAATGAATGAAAATCCGCATAATCTAATAAGAAAGCCAATATATATATATATATATATATATATCTTAATTGTTGGTACCGGATTTAACACCCTACCCAAAACCCAATTCGAATCAACACCAACACATTGAGAAGGACATCTAGATCATTACATTAAGAGTCGCATTGTCTAAACCAGCTGGTCTGGTCGACTAAACCAGAGAGTGACCGACTTCAGAGTCGAGCCGACTAGTAAAAACCCGTCAGAAAAGCTCGAAACCAATTCATGACCAACATTAATTCACTATAAATAAAGAGGGTCTCTACACAGAGAGGGGCATCCAGAAAATTAATAAGAGAAGAATTAAGGCGAAACAGTTCTGTTATTTCAGTCTTATTTCCTCTTTTAGCCTAAACCCTAATTCTCTGTATTGTTGAAACATCATCAATTAATAAAATAGATTTTGAAACCCTAATTGAACTTCTAAGGTGCAACATTAACCAAATCCAAAAACTCATCGACACTAGAAAAAAGAAAAGGAAATCAAAAACCTACCTAAAGGAAATAATAATTACAATAAGATAAAAATCTGGATATGGAGCAAGAGTAGGAGCTGGAGCTGGAGACAAAGGTGGAGGAAGAGATGAAGGTGGAGCTGGGACTGGAGCTGGAGCAGGAGCCGCGGGAGTTTGAGCCAGATATTCCGGCGTCATCCTCTGTGTGGGGGAGACCGGTGATATCCTCCTGCTTCTCCTTCTCCTTGGAATGTCATCAAATATCCTCCGCCTCCGGGTCTGCTCTGATTCAACCTCGAAACGATGCATCTCCACGCGAACTTAAACCAATTTGTATCAACTCTGACTAAGGAAAAGTGTTGCTTTCTTAGCAAGGAATTGATTGGTAGAGGATGAATGAGAGGAGAGAATGTCAACTACTTATATAGATTTTGATTTCTACTTACTCTTCTTATTCCTAATCGCACTATCTTTTGTATTTATTTCCTATTGTTTTTCTTAAATATCTTTTGTCGGTTGAAAGATTAATTTTAAGGGACACAATTCTAAAATATTATTTAAGTGAAGTTCATTACCGTTACCGTACTAAAAGCAAAACCCCAAAAAGGAAATAGAGAACTTTTTTTATAATTCCTTCTAAAACAACAAAACAAAAACTATTTGTGTATGACGTGTCACTTTCTTATTTGACAATATTTGTTTTGTTTAGGATGACGTGTCACTTCTTGTCTGAAGCCTTTTGGTCTACGATTTTATCCCCGATAAACAAAACTGGAGTTTCTATAGGGTTTTAAGTTTTCTGTTGGGGAAGACGAAGCACAGACAAATTCAAGCTTCAGATTGTTTCCGCCACAGCTCCAGGTTTGTTGATGTTTGATTCAAATCTATTTTATTTTCGTTTCTTAACTTCTTATTTTGTTTATATTCAATCGTATCTTCGATTTCTCTCGCGAGCTAGCTGCTGAATCTTTCACCTTATCCTTTTTCTTAACTATTCTATTTTGAAATTTAACTTTTTGGGTGTTCGATTTATTCAATTTTGTTCGTTTGTTTTGGTTTTAATTTTGTTTTCAGAGGAATGATTCTCCCATATTCGACACAATTCACTTGCCCTGTTCAAGAAAATGGATTCAAATTTTCCCATTGCAAAAGAGATCGTTTTGAGGTTACTTCGTTGAGATATGAGTGTTTTGGTTCCGTGAAGATTGATTCCTCGGTTAGTTTTCCGATTACGTAATTCTCCAATTGTGATTTACATGAGTTGCGGATTGGCTCAGTTTGAAACTAATTTCACTCTGACCTATGTGTATAAGTGGAATGTTATGAGGTCAAGAAGAAACGTGAAAGCTTTTGGGTTGGTTGATAAACTTGGGAAGAAGGTATGGAGAAAAAAAGAAGAAGAAAGTGATAGTGAAGATGAGGAAGATGAAGTGAAAAAAGATACCTCGAGCCTCGATGAAGCAAGTTTCGATGATCCAGAAGAGAGACGGGAATGGAGGAAGAAGATAAGAGAGGTGATTGATAAGCATCCAGATATTGATGAAGAGGAAGAGATTGACATGGTTGAGAAGAGGAGGAAAATGCAAAAGCTTCTTGCTGATTACCCACTTGTTGTGAATGAGGAAGATCCTAATTGGCCTGAAGATGCTGATGGTTGGGGGTTTAGCTTCAATCAGTTCTTTAATAAGATAACTATTAAGAACGAAAAGAAAGATGATGATGATGATGATGATGATGATGATGATGACGATAATGAAGGAGATGACAATGAGAAGGAGATTGTTTGGCAAGATGATAACTACATACGCCCAATCAAAGATCTCACAACTGCAGAATGGGAGGAGACTGTGTTCAAAGATATTAGTCCTCTCATGGTTCTTGTTCACAACCGCTACAAAAGGTTGGTTGTAACAGTATTGTTTGTTTATGTATATCAACTCACTTTAGTGTTTTGTTCTTGCTTAACTCGACTTGCTGATGAAATTTTTTAATCCTGACTATAGTTGTAGAAATCTGATATGAGTGTTTACTTATTTCAGGCCAAAAGAAAACGAAAAATTCAGGGAAGAACTAGACAAGGCGATTAATATAATATGGAACTGTGGACTTCCTTCACCAAGAGTAAGTTTTGGGCGTCTCTTTACCATTTCTAATACCATTCTTGAATCTTGCTATATGTTTTGGTCTATGCTTTAATCCTCTTGGTTCATTATTACTTCCAGTGTGTTGCTGTTGATGCTGTGGTTGAGACAGATTTGGTCTCTGCTCTGCAAGTATCTGTGTTCCCAGAGATCATCTTCACTAAAGCCGGAAAGATACTATACCGTGAGAAAGGTAATGTCTCAAAACCCGAAACCATTCAGTAACGGAATCTCTAACCTCTTTATTGTACTTAGAACAGTTTTTACATATTTTTTCAGGCATTAGAACAGCAGATGAGCTTTCAAAAATCATGGCTTTCTTCTATTATGGAGCTGCAAAACCACCTTGTTTGAATGGTGTTAATAATTCCCAAGAACATATTCCTTTAGTCGATGTAAGTGTCAGTTAAACATAGAAGCATGTGTCATGTTATGTAAAGTAGTTTCATCTCAAGTCTGAAGAAGAAAATGTATGAAATATATGTTTTTTTTTCAAATTTGCTATTTGTAGAAGAAATGATAAATTTATGAGTTTCAGAAGCAACACTTATCGCCATGTTTCTCTCTTCTCTCATGCAACGTGCTCTGTTCTCCATTTCTCTCTCGCTTTCTCTCAATCTCCCACCATCTCTCTCGTTCTCATTTCCTCTTCATGGTTGGATTTGTTCCGATCTCCAAATTTCTTCATTTGGTGACTTCTTTTGATCTTCTTCTTCCATGGATTCGGTTTTCATCGAAGCAGATGAGCGGGAAGCGTTGGCGTCGCTTGTCCCTGCTCATCCGCTGCCACCGCGTAAAACTCATTCCTACATTGAGCAATACGAACAAAAGCCGCATCACCCGATTCGCAAATATAGCCTTGATGAAGGCTCTAGATCAGCATCGTCGGAATCAGAAGTTGTTTATTTCGATTCCTCCGATGGTGAGTTCTCCACCGAAGGAGTAGTCATCGCTGATGGCAGAACCAGTGGCGAACGAGGCAACGGGGAGGATTACGGTTTTGCCACGCCTCCATCAAAACCAGCAACAATGCAGCATTGTGAAAATAACGGCCTAACAGGAGAGGACGATATCGAGTCCCTTCCGGAATTCGTTGGAGCAGGAGGCGGCGTGGACGTGTTTAAGGTGCCGGTGCGTGCTGCAGTGAACCCCGGACGGCCACCGTGTCTTGAGATCCGGCCACATCCGTTGAGAGAGACACAAACGGGTAAGTTTCTGAGAAACATTGCTTGTACAGAAAGTCAGCTATGGGCGGGACAAGAAAACGGTGTGAGGTTCTGGAACTTGGAGGAAGCATATGGCCCTGGTTGTGGCATCAGCGGGCCGGTGCAGGCACGGCGAGGGGATGAAGATGCAGCGCCGTTTCATGAATCTGTAACCACCTCGCCTACCTTGTGTTTGATGATTGACCACGGCAATAGACTTGTGTGGAGTGGACACAAGGATGGCAAAATTAGGGCCTGGACAACGGATCAGCCGAATACTACTAGTGCGGATGATTCAAAGCCTTTCAAAGAACGACTCTCGTGGCAAGCTCATCGTGGTCCTGTTAATTATATTGTCATAAGCTCATATGGTTAGTGTTCTCTGATTCCCAAGGTTAATCTAGTTTTTGATGGTTCGTATTTGGATTCTCAAATCTTTTTGGTCTCTTCTTGTTTATGATGCAGGTGATATGTGGTCATGTTCCGATGGAGGTGTTATAAAAATATGGACTTTTGATTCTTTAGAGAAGTCTCTTGTGCTTAAACCGGCGGAGAAGCATATGGCTGCATTGTTAGTAGAGAGGTCTGGCATTGACCTGAGGAGCCAAGTTACTGTCAATGGTACATGCAGCATATCTTCTTCAGATGTTAAGTTTTTGTTAGTTGATACAGTAAGAGCTAAAGTTTGGGCTGTGCAGCATCTCTCATTCTCAATTTGGTACGCTTTTACAATATTTGTCTTCAATAGATTATGATCATGCAATTGTATGGATATTTGATCATTCAAGAGAGAGATATATCTGTGCAGGGATGCTCAGAATAAAGATCTTGTGAAAGTTTTTAATATTGATGGGCAAGTCGAAAATCGTGTGGACATGCCACAAGCGCAAGGCCAACAAGTTGAAGAAACTAAAGTGAAGTTCTTCTCAGCACCAAAAAAGGAAAAATCACAAGGTTTTCTGTCAAGATCGCGCCATGCCATAATGGGAGCTGCAGGAGCTGTTCGTCGAGCTGCTACTAGAAGTGCAGGAGCTTTTGCAGAAGACACTAGGAAAGTAGAAGCTATAGCGATAGCGGCAGATGGATCTATTTGGACTGGAAGCATGAATGGTGTAATTGCTCAGTGGGACGGTAATGGAAACCGCCTGCGGGAAGTGAATCATCATCAGCAGGCTGTTCTGTGTTTTTGCACATTTGGTGATCGAATATATGTGGGTTATGCAAGTGGTTACATCCAGGTCTTGGATCTTGGTGGAAAGCTAATTGCAAGTTGGGTTTCACACAATGAACCTGTGATAAAGCTAGCAGCTGGTGGTGGTTTCATTTTTAGCTTAGCTACTCATGGTGGTGTTAGAGGATGGTATGTGACATCTCCAGGACCTCTAGACAGCTTAATCCGAACGGAATTGTCTCAAAAGGAAATTACTTATGCTCGACAAGACAGTGTTAAAATCTTGATTGGTACCTGGAATGTTGGTGAAGGACGGGCTTCACGCGGAGCGCTTATGTCTTGGCTCGGTTCTTCTGTTTCGGATGTTGGAATTGTCGCTGTTGGGTTGCAAGAGGTCGATATGGGGGCCGGTTTTCTTGCCATGTCTACTGCTAAGGAAACGGTAAGTCCTTTTCTTTTGTTATTTGCTTCTGTCCAATGCATTTTACGAGAAATGAGGCAAAACCTGTCCACTACTACCTTGGAATACTGGTTATTGAGAAAAACTGTCTTCTCTAGCATGTTTGAAATCGTGCATGCGGATTCATATGCTAAATAGCGGGACGACTAAGCGGTCTACATATTATAAGTCAGCTCATATTTGTGTTTCTGTTGTAGGTAGGGGTTGAAGGAAGTGCTGTGGGGCAATGGTGGCTTGATGCAATTGGAAATGCACTGGATGAGAGAAATACTTTCGAACGGATGGGTTCAAGGCAGTTGGCAGGACTGCTGATATGTCTTTGGTAGGCGAAAAATCATTTCGGCTGTGTTACATTTTTGTTTCTCTATTGATTGCAGGTGTACCAGCAACAGTCATTTCTTTCCTTACATAGCACCTAAAGTCTTTCACCTCTCTTAAGAGTGTAAAGTTAAATCATATTTCCAGGTTAACCATCTTTTGTCACCTTATATCTTATAACTTTCTGCTTAGGGTGAGGAAGGCTATTAGAACACATGTTGGAGATCTCGATGTCGCAGCAGTTCCATGTGGCTTTGGCCGTGCTATTGGCAACAAGGTCTGTCTTTAAAGCTATTTTCACTTGTTTGCAAAATCAATTGGCCTGTGATGTATGATCCAATAATTAATGTTCCTACATTGTCAAAAACAGGGAGGTGTGGGTTTGAGAATCAGAGTTTATGACCGGATTATGTGCTTTGTGAACTGTCACTTGGCTGCTCACTTGGAGGCAGTTACTCGAAGAAACGCGGATTTCAATCACATATATCGGTCAATGGTCTTCTCCAAAGGACAAAGTGTATATACTGCTGCAGCTGGTATAGTGCCATACCTGTTTTTGTCATGCTCACTTGGCTTCTCCACGTACTTATTTTGGCTGCTTTATTCTTCTGGCTTGCCATGGCCTCTCTCTCTTGCAGCCGGTGCTTCAACATCTGCTCAAGCGCTAAAGAATAACCCCGTAAGAACTTATTAAATTAACATTACAACCATTTACATTTTTGGTTCACCATCTCGGTTCCTTACTAATGTTATTGTTCTTTTTCTTTGTTTCCTAGAATACAAACATCAACACTGAAGAGGAGAAGTCGGATTTAGCAGCAGCAGATATGGTTGCATTTTTTGGGGACTTCAATTATAGGTTATTTGGTATAACCTATGACGAAGCGAGGGACTTCATTTCACACCGATCTTTCGATTGGCTCAGAGAGAAAGACCAACTTAGGCAAGAGATGAATGGGGGAAAAGTGTTCCAAGGAATGCGTGAGGCGTTAATTACCTTCCCTCCAACGTATAAGTTTGAAAAGAATAAGCCAGGTCTTGGAGGTACAAGATAGATTTGAAATGCTCTGCAAACTTCTCCTTGTCACTCTTCCTCTAACTTCTCTAGAACTTATCATTTGGACGGTTAGTTACATTCTGCGCTGTTTTTACCTCCAGGGTACGATTCAGGGGAGAAAAAGCGAATACCCGCATGGTGTGACAGAGTTATATATAGAGACAACCAATCAAGCCCATTTTCTGAGTGCAATTTGCAGTGTCCTGTAGTTATGTCGACTGTAATGTAATGTTCCATCGCGTGATCTCCATGAGCTTTTCTCTCTTACCTTTCACCTTCCATCTTTTGTACCACCTTATGCGTTGTCTTTGCAGGTATGAAGCTTGCATGGATGTGACTGAGAGTGATCACAAACCGGTGCGCTGCAAACTTCATGCTAACATAGCTCACACAGATAAATCTGTGCGAAGACAGGAGCTGGGGAAGATAGTAAGGTCCAATGAGAAACTCAGATCAATGTTCGAGGAACTAAAATCGGTTCCAGAAACATCAGTGAGCACCAACAACATTCTGCTTCAGAGTCAGGACACATTCATCTTTACAATCAGAAACATTTCAAACTCGAGTAGAGCCATCTTCAACATCGTCTGTAAGGGTCAGACCATCGGTAGAGATGATGGTGGCACCCTTGGTCTCCCTCGCTGGCTCGAGGTTTATTACTCTCCTTTTTTACGCCAATGAATTGCCCTTATTTTCATTTTCTTCACAAGATTTAATGATTAAGACCATTTCTATAGGTTTCTCCAGGAGCTGGGATTATAAAAGCAGATGCTTCACTGCAGGTGAAGGTTCATCATGAAGACTTTCACACCTCAGATGAGTCCACTGATGGCATCCAGCAAAACTCATTGTCTGAAGACACTTGTGACAAAGAAGTGACCCTGATGATAATCGTCCAGGGAAGCTGCTCGACCAGAACAACTAGCCACTCTATCAAAGTTCGCCACTGCTTCTCAGCAGCCAAATCAGTTAGTCTCACTTGTTCCAAACCAACTAGCCTCATGACAAAGAATCTAGAGGGTTCCGTTCGTTACCAGGCAGAGAGTAACCGCGGTGGAAGCACGAGACACAGAAAAGATGACTCCACTAGACGGAGTTGATGACATCACAACTATAGCTAGATCTTAGGAGCAGAAGAACTGTGAAGCCATCAAAAAAGAAATGCATCTAGACCCAGTACTAAGATTCGGGTTTCATCGGGTTATAGTTTCTTCATTTTTCTTTGAAAAGTGTAGATTGCTTTGTGACTGTTCTTCAGGGTACAGTGAACTTTTCTCTCTCTCGTAAAGTAGACATTACACAGATCTGTTATTCTAGTCGAGAAGCTCGAATAGAGCAATGGTTTACAGGTACAAAATACAAGTGTATATTGGTTATTCTTACATTGTTCAAATTCTCTACAAATCGGTTTCAGAGTGCATACATTCTCTTATTGTATTCACCATTAAGAATCTCTGAATCAGATGGCATCCGAGACATAGAGAACGACTGAGATTTGCTTCTCTCTTTCCTTATGCTCCTCAATTTAGATTCTTCCATCCGATGCATGACCACACAATAGCACATGGCACCAATTGTGGTCAACATAATAGTGCCTCCGATAATAGTCGCACACACAGCTAACCACATCTCATCTTTGCCCACAACAATAAAAGAGAGAGAAACAAAGGCAATGGATATGAACAAACAAGCACACCACATGAGCTTGTTGATCACAAACACAAGCTTCTTCTTCGCCTTCTGCTCAATCACAACAACTGAAGTCTGCACCACAACAACAGCTAATGATATAAACAGTGCCAAGCTATCAAAGACAAAGAACACCAGAAACGGTGCTTTGTTTGCTATACGAGCTTGTCCTAGAAACGGTCCTTTCGACGGATCCTCTTCGTATTGACCAGGTATTGTGAAGATTGCTGCGAAAGCCACCGTGGCAATAAGCACAGCCACGACAGTTGCTGAGTTTATAGCGTTGTTTAGACCACTAATGTGAAGCTTCTTAAGTCTTTTTGCTATCTTCTGGACTCTCACACCTGTTTGCCTGGATTGCTGAAGCTGAGATTGTACTTCGTGTTTGATGTCGCTAACCGTTTGCTTCAGTTGCTTAGCTGGGTTTTGAGGCTTCCCGAGATCTTTAGCTGTAGCAGCTCCTGCTTCCTTCAGAACACACACGAGCTCTGCGTTTCCTATCTTCTCAGCGATATCGAGTGGCGTATCTCCAGCTTTGTTTATAGGGTTCAGGTTAATGCCTTCAAAAGATACCAAACACCGCACTATCTGCAGAGAAGTCAAATTATATATGAGAACTAATATCAACCGGAAACTCTAACAAAGGATCATTCCATGATGAAGAATCCTTTCTATTGCACTTTCCAAATTCCGAGTTTGGATAGTGGAGAAAAGTAAAGAGCCATTACCTTAACACGGCCCTTGTTTGTCGCAATGTGCAATGGTGTATTTCCTTTATTATCCTCGACACTCAAAACCGCAACATCAGGTTTCACCAACTCAACAACAATGTCCTCATTTTGACCTTTTACAGCCATGTGAAGAGCAGTTTGCCCTTTTTTATCGGTTCTAAACCCAATGCTTGGATCATTACCTATCAGAGATTTAACAACTTCAACATGACCCATCCTTGCTGCAGAGTGAAGCGCAGTTTTACCATTGTTCTTAGCTATCTTAGCCAAATTAGAATCTGTCTCCAAAAGAAGATTCACCACATCAATGTGTCCTTGTGTTGCAGCTGTGTGTAACGCAGTTGTACACGATAAATCCGTTGTCATTGCCAAATTTGGGAATGTCTCCAACAGTTTCTTCAACACCTCTGCAAAAGATTAAGAAGAGCCAAGTAAGAGAACAGTCCATGGATGGTTCTATATTCTCATTGAAATTAGAGAAAATTTAAAGAAAGTATAAATCTTTATACCAAGATGGCCTTGTTTGGCTGTAACATGGAATGGATCAAACCCGTTTCTAGCAGCGATTGAAGCACTTTCAAGGTCCATATGCTTCAACATCTCTTCAACAACAAATGAATGCCCATTCTCTGCTGCAGTATAAAGAGGAGTCTCTCCTTCAAGATTCTGCTTTGACAACAACTCTTTCAACTCTTCTCCACCGCAACAACCTCGAATCTGATCTTTAAACTTACTCAAGTTCCCGGTTCGAGCTGCGATATGAAGAGGCGAATCTCCTCTTTTCCCTGGTGATTCATTCTTTTTCCTCCTCTCACCTATAAAACTCAATTGCCTCTCCATCACCACACGAAAACTCTTCTGCTTCTCTAAAAACCCACCACGGAAACTCTTTTGCCTCTCCATTGTTGCTCTACCAAAACTCGGTAGCTTCTCCATAACTCCACGTTTATGATTCTCTACAGTCACACCTCGAAAACTCTGTTGCTTCTCCAATGATCTTCCGAGTCTGCTTTGCTGATAATTCTCTACATTCACACCTTGGAAACTCACTTGTTTCTCTAAAGCTCTCGCCTTTCTCGGTTGATTCTCCACACATCGAAAACTTTGTTGTTTCTCCATTGATTTCATCTGATTCTCTTGTGTATGGTTTGTTATACCATTAAAACTCTGTTGCTTCTCTCCCACAGGACTGTTCTGGTTCTCCTCCATTATAGTCATATCTATTACTCCAATTTATCGTCGTTATCAAAAAAAAAAAAAAAA
>VBRH01000339.1:21611-32284 GCA_014578085.1 Cardamine resedifolia | reverse complement strand
AAAAAAAAAAAAAAAAGAGAAATATATTTGAAAATTAATTTGTCTCGATAAGCAACGCGCTTGAGACGGATCTCACATAATCAATCACCAGAACAAAGAATTTTCTCAAAGAAAATGTGATTATCAGTTTGAATTATTATATTTTCTCAGAAGAAGACGAAAAGAGAGGAAGAAAAAGAGATTTTTGAAAATCGGAAAATCCGGTAGAGATGGCGCATATCGCGGGACAGCTAAAACGAGGAATCTCGAGACAATTCTCTACTGGATCGCTTCGCCGTACGCTAAGCTGGCAGTTCACGCGTCAAGCTTCACACGATCCTCGCCGGAACAATATGCGATTCAGTTTCGGCCGACAATCATCTCTCGATCCGATTCGCCGGAGTCCTGATGGTTCTAACGGTCCGCAACTTGCTGTACCGGATAACCTCGACGCCACTATGCAGCTTCTCTTCGTTGCTTGTAGAGGAGATGTTGAAGGTGTTCAGGATCTGCTTGATGAAGGAATTGATGTTAATAGCATCGATCTTGATGGTCGTACTGCTCTCCATATCGCTGCCTGTGAAGGCCATGTCGATGTTGTGAAGCTTCTCCTTACTAGGAAGGCTAACATCGATGCCCGTGATCGTTGGGGAAGCACGGTAATGTGACTTTTCTAGTCACAAATCGTTTTCTCTATTGGTTGTTATTTGTGCTTTTGGTTTGAAATTTGGTTTGTGTTGTGTGGATAGGCAGCTGCTGATGCTAAGTACTATGGTAACATAGATGTTTTCAACATTTTGAAATCCCGGGGAGCTAAAGTTCCGGTATGTATGCTGCGTTTTCATGGGTTCGAGCTCTGTTTTTTTTTCATATCTTCGATGTGTTTAGTTACATTTTCCTTCTTTGGTTTTAGAAAACCAAAAGGACACCGATGGTTGTGACGAATCCTCGTGAAGTTCCTGAATACGAGTTAAATCCGCAAGAACTTCAAGTTCGGAAAGCTGATGGTATCTCAAAGGCAAGAGCTCTCTCACTGTTTCAATTTCCCTTAGTAATGTCTTAGTTTTCCATTTAATGCTTTTTAACAAAGTACTACATTACTTCCACTTGTCAGGGAATATATCAAGTGGCTAAATGGAACGGGACTAAGGTATCTGTAAAGATACTTGATAAGGATCTCTACAAGGATCATGAAACTATGTACGTTTACTCTTCTCTTCAATGAGTTTTGGTCTAAAGCTTTTAGATCGTTAAAAGCATTTTTTATGTCCATACTGATGATAATATGAGTTGTATGATTATTCAATCATAGTTCTTTTATAATCTTCTATGTTGGTATTGTGCATTTTCAGTACTATTTTCTGTTATTCACTTCATTCCCTCTGTGTTGATATTTTATCATCTGAATTTTATTGTTTACCCACAGAAATGCCTTCAAACACGAACTTACTTTATTCGAGAAGGTTCGTCATCCTAACGTTGTGCAATTTGTTGGAGCTGTTACTCAAAATGTCCCTATGATGATTGTGTCCGAGTATCATCCTAAAGTAAGCTTCTCTCCCTCTTTTTACACCTTACAAGATTTACCATCATTAAGCAATTTTTGGATTCTTGGAAATAATTTTGTCGGCTTGGTGGTAACTTGCAGGGTGACCTTGGGAGCTATCTTCAAAAGAAAGGTCGTCTTTCTCTAGCCAAAGTACTAAGATTTGCCCTCGATATAGCCAGGCATGTGCATTTTTTCTTTGAAAAGATTGTATTCAAATTGCAAATGCGTTTTTTTTTTTTTAATCTTCTGAATAAATCGGATTGCTCTTCTCAGGGGAATGAATTATCTTCACGAGTGTAAACCAGAACCAGTAATCCACTGTGATCTAAAACCCAAGTAAGATAACTAAATAAAGAAGCATTTGCACGTTAATTTTTTCATGAAGATATTTTTGGACCCTCGTTATCTGATTTTTGCAACTTCTTGTAAGGTGCCAGAACTATTATGCTCGATAGTGGAGGACATCTGAAGGTGGCTGGATTTGGGTTGATAAGTTTTGCAAAGTTATCATCTGATAAATCAAGAATCCTTAATCACGGGGCCCATATCGATCTATCAAGTAAGTTCAAAATGCTTAATTCCTTCTGGCTACCCAAAAGAAGTGTCCATATCTCATCTGATAAATTTTAATCCCAACCCACAGAACTGTGGGCATATGAATCATATGATATGATGTACATTAAACATCTAGATTTCTGAGAAACTATGATACAATTATTAAGTATAGAAACTGTTTCTAGTTTTGAAATATTCATAAACATCGATTTTCATGAGCCAATATATTAAATTGATAATTCTGTATATTGTTTGCAGATTACTGCATGGCACCTGAGGTTTACAAAGATGAAATATTTGATAGGAGTGTGGATTCTTACTCTTTTGGTGTTGTATTATATGAGGTATGTACCTTATGGATTCATACTTTTGGTGTCGTCTTATATGAGGTACCTATTAAGTTACTCTAATGGTCAAACATGTGTACTAATAATATGCTCCTCTGCATTTCTTGATGCCTGTATCAAGTCCGGGTTTAATCCACTCACTGTTCTATATGCTCTCTTAAAGTATTTCATTCTGTTTCTCAACCATTATAGCTGATATGTTTTTTTCTAGCATATGAGGCCAATAAATAAACTTCTCTAACAAATCTCATGGCATCAATCTATGATTGATTTTATCTTTAAAAAATTTCAGATGATTGAAGGAGTACAACCTTTCCATCCTAAGCCCCCGGAAGAGTCAGTGAAGCTAATGTGTTTGGAAGGAAGAAGACCTTCGTTTAAGGCCAAGGCCAAAAGTTGTCCCCAAGAGTTGAGAGAGTAAGTGTACTAATCTCTTTATCAACTTTATAACATAAATTGGAGAACTAGTTTTTTCACTTAAGGTACAGTAACATCATTTGATTGGTCCTTGATCCGTGAGCCAACCTCTTTCAGCTTATTGGTTCGATTGTTATTTAAACAGATTGATTGAGGAATGCTGGGATGCGGAAACTTTTGTTAGACCGACATTTTCTGAGATCATAGTTCGATTGGACAAGATCTTTGTACACTGCTCAAAACAAGGATGGTGGAAAGATACATTCAAGTTTCCTTGGTAAAAAGCTTTCTCTTAACAACTCTTTATCATTTATGTTTTGCATTTCTAGTTTCAGTTTAGTTAAGCCGAAGTCTTCTAAAAATCGTAATTTTATCTATCTATAACGGACTAGAGCCAAGCTCTCGCATATACCATGAGTTTGTTTCTCAACCAAATGGATGATTTTTCAGGAAATAGTACAAAATACTGGGAGAGGTTCAACTCAGAAACACGGAGAACACAGCAATTCAAGAGCTCTCTTCTGATGTTTACAATAAAATCGGTACAAAGAATACGAAAAAGAAACGGCCCTCTCCGATTTGTCACTGTATTATCGTGTAACAATGTATAATGTATAATGCAGAAATTACTTCTTCGAGCTATATAGACTTCTCTAATGCACAGAACTGAGCGTTTTGAGAGAACAATGTATCATATTCATACAAGTAGCAAAAAAGCTTTTTATTTTTGTTGTGTATCAAAGTCATAGGTCTCTTATTTTCCAAACACAGCGTTCATATATGGCTTTGCTTGCAGGGGACAACCAACAAAGCCAACAGGGTTACTCAGAATTTATCCGACAGTGAAGTCGTTATTAGGTAATAAACTAACAATCTGACAACATCTCAGTTTCAAACTCTTAACTCAAAAGAGCAGCGAACTCATCTATGTTCTTGTCGGATCTACCTCCTTCAGAGACAGTTTGACGAGGCAACACCTGCTTCTCAATATTCTTCATCATCTCTTTCGCTTCTCAACACATACTTTATAAACTTAGCATTTGTGAGCTGATCCGTCTTAAAGAAAATGTAATTATTTTCTTCAACCTAAAGGAGCTTAAATTAGCTCGTGATCTAGAGAATTTTCAGACAAGGCGTACAAGGTATTGTTCACCAAAATTGTACTAGGAAAGTGCAAGCAATCAAAAATTCAAAAGTCAAAGTAGCAACTTGCAACTCATACTAAATAGAAATTAGAGGTAAAAAAGGTTTTAAGAAAAAAAAAAACTATCATAAACCATACGGTCCTTCACAGCAAACACATAAATCACTGAAAATAATTCCAAGTTGCTTATCTCTGTTGCCTCTTGAAGCTTTTTATGCCGATTGGCAGCAACTTTCGTTTTTTGTAAGAAGAATATTTAGAGGTTGTTGTTGATTTGACCTCATTATCTGCCACATCAGCAAGACCATTCTCCAAAGCTTTCACCAGATTTTCGAAGTAGGTTTTGGTTACAATAGTCAAACCAACTAATTTGATCCGGAAGTCGGTGAAACTTTTGGGTGGGTCATCATTAGTTTTACAGATAAACTGATTCATCTCCTCCTCTGCACAATGATGAAGCCTCTCCAAACCAGTTTCAGCCTCCCCTGACCACAACAAAAGTTTAAGTAGCTTACAATTAATGGACAGATTAAGTGTTCCCGTAGCAAAACTGACCTTGCAAATACTCGAAAAATTCTCGCTTGGCTTCTTCATGTGTAGGTAGGTAGTATCCATATGCATATGTCCATTTCAAGACCCTCCTACATTCGATGATCTGCAGTAGTAAAAAAAATTACATGTCACTAACATTGTTGTAACTAACAAAATTCTAATTTAGAGTCTTGTTGGTAATTTACATAATGGTGGAATTGTTTTCGCCACTTCAAAATTATACCAGTCACACTTTTTAGTGATCCATTCATCAGTTCAACAAGATTAATGACAAGTTTAATCATGAAATCGTTATTAAGATAGTTTTTCAACATGATATAAAGCTTTTTTTTATTGTTTATTCTAATATGTAGTAATTCCACATACTTTTTCAACGATCTCGCAAGGTTACTATATAATCAAAAAAAAATTTACTAACCTGAAGCCATGCATCTACGGTGAACTGGAGCTGAGTTTCTGATGTGCCCTGTATGTCACAGAGCTGCTTGAGCTGCCCCGATTGCAACTTCTCCAGATCTTTCATAGCCTTTAGCCTCGACGATTGATTAAATGCCCATCTTTCGTAATAATGCGTGTATCTATCGATAGCATTTTTAGCACTTTTTTTCTTATTTTCAACCTCATTATCTTGAAACCGGTGGCAAGCCTTGTGATCTCTCAAATCACGAAGACAATGCCAGCAAAAGTAAAATCTACACGGCGCTGAGCATGTCATATGCGAACATCCTTTATTCTTCTCTATCGGACGCTTGCATTTAGGACAAGGCTTTGTCTTAGCAATAATCCAATTCGTGTTCTCAGACTCATCCTGGTTCTTCGTTATCCATTTTGACACCGTCTCACAATCCACAGGACGGTGAGCGTCTTCACTGCAGTTCCAGCAAAAGCTATATGAACACAAACAAGAAACATCGTAACAACTACTTCCACTTCCACTCCCAACACCAAAATCGATAGCATATTCGCATCCTGGTGATGGACACCATTTCATCTTCTTCCCATCTTCCACATAAGACCTAAGAAAATATCGATAATACTTCTTCATATATTTTTTTTTCTTGATAACCTTATCGATCATATCTTGACCAACAGCAACAGAACAAGAAGGCTCAGGACATTTAACCCTTAAACATCCCGGACCGTCTTTGATTTGTGTAGTGATATAACCAGTCCAGCAAGTAATACAATAAGGATGACCACAAGAAACATATGCAATTTTCTTTCGAGTGTATGATTCAAAGCAAATTCCACATTCTATATTCACTTCTCTGCCATTAACATCAACAACGGGCTCTTTCAATATACCAATGGTTTTACGGATTGTCTCTTCGTCTGTAAACCATTCATCTTGGACTTTATCAACATTCCAATGATAGTGAAGAAGCACTACGATCGTTTGGGCTCTGCTTAGAGAGAGAACTGTGGAAACTCGTTCGATATCGTCTCTTTGATGCTTGTGAATCTCTTCTTCCTTGAGAACTACGTAACTTTTCTGAGATCGATTAGTCTCATCTTCCTCAGCCAATCCTAAATCATCTCCACCATCATCGCTGTAATCATTCTCCTCCCCTGATGATATATAGATTATGTCATCATCTGAATAATACATGGCTAGCTGAAGAAAATCCTAAAAAGACTTATCAGATTTATAGGAAACAGACGAAACTAACTCCGGGGAAAATTAGGGTTTCGTTCTAACAATTTCTCGAATTTTTTTTTTTTTTACTTTGAGAAGCTCTCTCTTCATAATCTCCTTTTATAGGCTACTACGGCCCGGCTCAATAATATTAGGAACCTATAATAAAATAATTATAAAAATTTTAAACGTTTGTGGAAAAGGAAAACTCAAAAGTCATAACCAATAGGCATTCTCCACGTATCTCTCGATCCTATTTGCCTTCAGCAACTTGCTGTAGCAGATAATCTCGACGCCACTATGCAGCTTCTCTTCGTGGACAATCAACGCAGCCAACAGGATTACTTAGCCGACAATGAAGTCCTTATTAGGTAATAAACTAACAAATGGCACAAATTGCAGATTCTGGTATAACCTTTTTTATGTGTTGCCATTTAGAGTCTACATAATTAGTTTTGACTTAAAAAGTTATGGACGATCTAAAAAAGTTAGCTCAATTCAAGTAGTTTGATTATTTGTTTTGTTAATAGTGAGGTTTCACTGTGATGTTTGAATGATATTTAAAAATGTAATTTTATTTCTTCAACTTGAAAAGAGATTACATTTGCTCTCGATCTAGAGATTTTTCAGACAAGACATATAAATTATGGTTCACCAAATTGCACTAGGAGAGAGCAAGCAATCAAAATTCAAAATTCAAGTAGCAATCTGCAATATAATGTATCTTTTATGCTAAATAAAATTTAGAGTTATAAGGTAAAAAGAAAAACTATCACAAACCCTAAGGGTTCTACGGTCTTTTGCAGCAAACACATAAATCATAGAAAATATTCTTTTCAATTTGCTCATCTCTAAAAAAATATTCGTTTTCCTTATTATCTCAGTTGCCACTTGGAGCGTCATATACACCAACATTTGTCTTTTGGTGCAGGGGTTTATTGGTTCTAAAACTTTTAAAGAGTTAACACTCTTCTTGAATTTTCAAAAAACTTTATTAAAGTTATGGGTTATTGGTTTTGATAGTTTAAAAATTTATCCACAATCATAAGTAATTGGATTGAAGATTTTAAATTTTTTTATCAAAGTCATGTGTTATTCAAATAATATAAATTTAAATGACTTTATAATTATATTAAAGTTTAGTGAGTTTAAACCTTTTTGTTCATTGTAAAGACATTTTTTCAAAATATTAGATGTTACTATGATATTTTCAAATACTTTTTTATATATAATTGTTTTTTTTTAATAAAAACATTTAACACATATGAATATTGATGGGTCACCGCTACAGTCTTCCTGAATTTTAATTGAGGTTTTTATTCTTAGACTAAAACATAAATAGCATAATTAAAAGGAGGACTCTCTTTTCAAAACAAGATCATAAACGAACATACTTATCTCAAACACTAAACATAACCAAACTTCAAATCAACGTAAAAACTCAAGTGATCAAATGAGAAAAGAGTTTGGAGGAAGAAAACTTACCTCAAAAATATATATACAAAGTTAACAAAACTCTACAATTAAATTCTTAAAATCTTGTGAGAATATAGAAAAAACTTTGATAAAATATTTACTTGTATTCTAAAATATTTGAAAGTTAACAAGATTCCAAAATTATTGTAGTCATTACATAAACCATAATTGAATAAACTCTTAGTTTGTTGCCTCATTGTATGCCACATTAGGAAGACCATTCTCCAAAGCATTGACCAGATTCTCGAAGTAGTTTTGGTTACTTTAGTCAAATCAGTTAATTTCATCCGGAAACAATCGAATTCGAAAATTGTGGCAGATTCCAAGATAAACTGAGCCAACTCTTTCTCTGCACAATAATGATGCTTCTCCAAGACAGATTCAGCCTCCCCTGACAACAACAAACAACAAACACAACAAAAGTTTTTTTTAGCTTTTTGTTTGGGTGACTGGACGGTGACGTGTTTTCATCACAGCTCTTTACAAAAATTTAATTGATAAAGCCCATTTACAACTCTCGGACTCAAAGTGGGCTTATAACAGCAGTGTGAAAACACGTCACCCACACACAAACAATTGCTTCGACTCGGCTTAGAGAGAGAACCGTTGAAACCCGTTCGATGTTGTCTCTTTGATGCTTGCGATTTTGCGAATGTCTTCCTCCTTGAGAAATATGTAACTTTTCTGAGATGGTTTCATGATTACCTCGGCTAATTCGTAATCAAGTTCTCTATCATCATCGCTGTAAAAATTATCCTCCCCTGATTCTATATCGATTATTTCTTCTGAATAATCCATGACCGGCTGAAGAAAACCCTAAAACAATTTTGAGATTTTATATGAAGCAGACAAAACTAACTCCTCAGGAAATTAGGGCTTCGCTCTAACACTAAGCTCTATTTTTTTTTTTTTTTTAATACTTGTAGCTCTTCTTCTAATCATCTCCTTTTAAAGGCTACTAGCAAGCAGCCCAGCTCAATATTTTGGAGATTCTTTAACAAACAATTTAAAACCTTAAAACTTTTAATTTTTGTATTAAAAATATCTTTTCAAATTTATGTAGAAAGAAAAGTAACGGAAAAGAAATTCAAAGCTCAAAGCTTACAACGTCTGAAGAAAGGAAAGTTTAGATGTCTAAACCAATAGGCAATAACCACGTGTTTTCATATGAGAAAACTGAAATGTGTTGACTATTTAAAGCATCCTCATTAGATACTCATTAAGTTTTTCATTAATGTAATATTAATATTTTAATATTGTTTAATTTGATAATCTTTACCTTTATTTTTTACCTCTATTGGTGAAAAACTTAAAAGATTTTCTCATTCATATTTTTAAAACTTATCAAATTATATCTTAAATATATTCAATTATATTAATTAGTTATTTTAGTTTAGAAATTTCATATTTGTTTCTGATATTAATACTATAGTATTAACTAAAATAATACTAATTTAATATTATTCTATTAACCTTAACAAATAACAACACTAATTTAATATTATTGTATTGAGTAAAATAATGGCAATCCTAAATTTTTGTTTACTATGTGAAACTCTATGAAATACAACTAAATCAGATGTTCTGGCGCAATAAGAAGGAAATTTGTTTCTCTGGATCCCACATATTATTTACATATTTTTCTCCATGACATTACCATTTGTGGGTACAAAAAATTTCATCAAAATTTATTTTTCCATTTCTCGTGGAATTTTACAAATTTTAAACTTAGAAAATATAGATTTTAAACTAAATTTTAGCTTTGACCATTATTTTTTTCATATGTATACTTATCTCAGTGGTTTTTTTTTTAACAATCTTATTATATAATTTTTAAAGATTTGTTCACGGCCGTATCAACGCTGATCAGGGCACTACTCTTCTCGTGTTACAAATATATTGTAACAATATATATTTACTTAAATACCGCAGAAAGTATTCAATGGAGCTAATCATAGACTTCTCTGTTGCACAAAACCGAGCATTTTGAGATACGATGGATCATATCCTTGTAAAATAGCAAGAAAGCTCTTTATTCTTGTTATGTCTCAAAGTCAAAGGTCTCTTGGTTTTTTAACACACAGTTCATATACAGATTTGTTTGGACGGGACAACCAATGAAGCCAACAAAGATAACTAAGAATTTAGCCGACAAAGAAGTCGTTATTAGGTGATAAACTAACAAACTGACAACATCTCTGTTCCAAATTATTAACTCAAAAGAGAAACAAACTCATTAATGTTCTTGTCAGAACTACCTCCTTCAGAGATAGCTTCACGAGCCAACACCTTAAGCTTCTCGACATTCTTCCTAATCTCTTTTCCTTTCTCTCCTTCCATGACCTCAACGACACATCTTGCAAACTCTCCCTTACTTGTAAACCCTTCTCCATCGGTCTTCACTCTAATCCCAATCTTCCACACATCCTCTATAAACTTAGCATTTGTGGGCTGATCCGTCCACTGAGGCATTCCCACCAATGGAACCCCTAAGCACAGTGCCTCCAATGTTGAGTTCCATCCACAATGTGTCACGAAACACCCGATTGATTCATGTGCTAATACCTCTAGCTGAGGAACCCACTTAGCCAGAAGTCCACAGTCTTTCTCCAACACCTCCTCGATAAATCCAGACGGTAATTTGCTTCTCTCGGATTCTCTAACGGACCACAAGAAGTGGTATCCGGTTTGTCTTATCGCCATTGCGGTTTCCTTCATTTGCTTCTCACTCAAAGCCACCAATGTCCCGAACGCTACATAGACCACTGATTTCGCAGGCTTATTCTCCAACCACCTCAAAACAGACTCGTCCGGCTCTGTTTTGAAGTCTCCGAGGTCGTAATCTTTGTCTTCTGGCAACCGATTATCCAAGAACTTCGACGGAACCACCGGTCCAATGTTCTTAACCGGCCACTGATCATTCATCCATTTCACAACCTGTTAAATAAAAAAAGAAAAGTTCACAAAACTTTTGACCTTCGCAGAACGCAATTACATACCAAAAAAAAAAAAAAAAAA